>BQNB010024773.1:7360-60352 GCA_026074375.1 Tanacetum coccineum
TGCTATGAATGATTCTGTGAATTATGTGGAAATGTGTAACAAGTGTCTCGAACTTGAAGCTAAGCTTATCAAACAACACAACATGGTTGACAAAGATGAGTATAATAGAATTTCAAAAAGCTTTTTTAAACTTGAACAACACTGCATTTCTCTTGAACTTGCAATGCAACTTAATAAAGAAATTTTTCAAAAGAATGCACATCTGTGAACCAAACTGAACCTACAATTGATCACTTGTTTGAATTAAACAATTTGAAAGCTAAGCTTCAAGCAAAAGACACAACAATCGAGAAGTTAAAGGCAAACATTAAACGTTTGAATAAAACTTCCACCACAAACAGTGTGAAAAAGGACATAGATGAGATTGAGACCATCAACATAGAACTGGAACATAGGATGGAAAAACTAATTACTGAGAATGAGCATTTGAAACAGACTTATAAACAACTCTATGATTCAACTAAACCATCATGTGTTCGTGCTAAAGAACATGTTGAATCTTTAGTTAATCAATTAAATCAAAAGTCTATTGAAATTACTAATTTAAATGCTCAACTTCAGGAAAAGGTTTTTGTCATAACAGCATTAAAAAATGATCTGAGGAAATTCAAAGGAAAATACATAGTTAACAATGTCGCCCAAGTGTCAAATGCTACCACTATTGCTCTAGGGATGTTTAAGCTTGGCCTAGTAATTGTGGCTCCTAAGGATAAGAATAATATGGAAACTCACATATACTACCTTAAGCATACTATGGAACAAGCTGCTATTCTTAAGGAGATAGTTGAACAAGCCAAATCACTAAACCTTTTAGATAGTGCATCTTACTCTGCCTATAAGTATGTTAAGCTGATTCAAGAGTTGCTAGCATATGTTAGAGATACTTGCCCTGATATTCACAAACCTAGTGAGAAATTAGTTGCTGTCACGCCTATCAACAAAAAGAAAACAGTTAGGTTTGCTGAACCCATAATATCATCCAGTACATCTAAAAAACAATTAGGCTCTTCCTAAACAAAGACAAACCAAACCACTAACAATTCTGTGTCAACTTCTATAGGAGTAAGTCAGACTACCAAATCTAGCAGGTCAAAGTCTATAGACAATACAAAGAATGATAGGATCCTGCAGATTTCAAGTAGTACCCAGAAGAAGAATAAAGTAGAAGACCAATCTAGGATAGTTAAGTCTTGTTTAAATAAACCGAATTGTGTTGTTGAACCATTTGGAAATGCAAATGTGCGGTATTCCAAATTAAATACAAATTCTGAGCTAATGTGTGTTTTAACAACCTGCAATTTTCAGAATTTTAATTACTAATTTACCCTTTGACTTTTCGGGTCCGACTTGACTTTTTGACTTTTGATCTTTTATTGTGACATAAAAACGATTACCGCGTAACCGGTACTTTTTCAGAACATATTTAAATAATAAATCATATTTATTATTACACAACTCTCATGTGCAAAATTTATTTTTAACTTATTTGACTTGAAAACGAGAAGATATATGTTATTAATAAGTTGACTTATCAAAAAAACGACCTGCTAAATCACGTTTTCACGACTCAGACTCTAAAGCAATTTGATGTAAAACAACATTCCGGACAACTTTTTAGTTTTGTCCGAGACCCGAAAACAAGCAGAAAATGACTGAAATACCCTCGCAAAATTTTAGAAATGAGAACAACGCGTACTGACACAAAATTAATTAAATAATATTTAATTATCACTTTATTAAATAAAAATATTTAATAAATTAATTAACATGTTATTCAAAAGCGTTTATTTAAACGCGGATGTTCAAGTTAAAGTTTTATTTTTCGGACAAAACTTACCCGATGACTACACAATAAATAACAAACATTTTAAATAACTTTATAAAACATTTATGAAAACTAGTCATGTAAATATTCACATTTCATGGAAAAATTATTTGGAACGCAATGGCGCAACTTTCGTGACTTGAATCAAACGTTAACTATCCTAAACGACGAACCACCATTTTACAAAAATTACACTATTCGTCCACGTGGTAATATTTACACCATCACCCCTTAGACTATTCTACACTTGCTACTTTGTTTTAAAACTTTACACTATATAATTAAAATCATTTAGGGTTTTCCCTCATTATAACCCTAGTACACACACACTTAAGGTTTCCGGCTCCGTAACCATTTTTCGGCCAACTTCCGGCCAATAGAACCTCCATATATTTCGATCATTCCTCTTTTCCGCGTGTTTCGGCGATGCTAACGGTCAAACAGCCGGACACACACGACGCACCGTCCTCACTTCAAAGCCCTGAAAACCGACTCATATTTACCCCCATCTCTATGCCACCATCCCACGCCACGTACCACCCAAACCCTCATCTCCCACCTCGACGACCCGCATCACCACCACTCCCACCATCCACGTCACCAAGGGTGCGTACGGTTTAATGAAAGCACCAAGGGGTGCATTTTGTTGTTATAAACACCCTAAGGGTTATTTGCGTTCAGGATCTTCAGTCACCAACAACGAGGGTGATTCGGTGTATCTTATCAGCCGAAAGGGTGCGTTGGATGGTTATATCACCACCGAGGGTGAGTTAGGATTATGGCAGCCCCCCCCCCCCCCCAAAGGGTGCGTCTGGTCCGTTTGGTTTTTTTTCATCATAAAGGGTGCGTTTGGTCTGTCTCAAACCAAAAAGGGTGTTGCTGTGCGGGCTTTTTCGAAACAAAAGGGTACATGCGGTTATATACTATGATTAGGGTGCGTTTGAAGGTTAAACACCACGGAGGGGCTCGTTTGTTTCTGGGATTTATGCAACGCATAGGTGGTTTTGGTCTAACCACCTGGTATGAATGGTTTGTAATAAAACCATTAGATGCGCAGTTTGGTTTTGGGTTTATAGACCTGAGGGAGTGTATGGTTAGGTTATAACAGCGCTAGGGGTGTTTTTTTGGGGGGGGGTTTTTGCCAGAAACGCAATAAGGGAGCGGTTGGATTGAGCAGAATGCCATAAGGGTGTGTTTGGTTTTGAATTAAAACGGATTAAAACAAAAAAATCGATTTCATATCAATATATATATATATATAAATCTATATAATATATATATATTATATATATTAAAACAATCCCTAAATGGTGTTTTAATGGTTAAATATTTATGTTACTTATTATTTTGTTTGGGTTTGGGGGGTTTTAATTAACATATTCTAGAGTGTTTGGATTTGGTGATAAAGACTGTTAAGGGGTATGTTTGGATTCGCAACATGGATTGATTCAATTGAAGGAAAATGGTTAACTTTTGTTACTATGGAAAACGTTAAATAAATGAATAGGTCATGCCGAGATTTTTTTATAAATCGCAACACTTAGCAGGATTTTACAAAACTACTTTATTTATTATCTTGAATTGTCTTAAGAATTATTAAATCATGTTGACCAGATAATCAAGCGTAAGCTATAATTTTAGAGATTTCATTTATCTAGTCCACAACTTTATAACGTGCGTTTATTTTTATAAATGAACTTTCTATTAAATCATTTGGGGATATCCGGGCGCGTGTCAAATTATTTAGTGTCATTTATTTTATCACCTTTCTTATGTAATACTTGGAAGGTATTATAAATTAGATCATTTTATTTTAATTGTCACATTTTAAATATAACGCATGTCGTGTACTAAATACACTTCGAGTTATTCTTTTGGGTGTGTATCTTGTTATATAATTCACGATGTGAATTATACACTTGGTCATTTTTCATTATGTAATATATACGGAATATATTACACACTTTGCGTTCACTTTTAATTTATTTCCTTAACCAACCACCAAACTATTACAACTTTAAATCTAAATCTTTATCAACGTGTCGCGTTGATGTAACCATTCATCGGGTGATCCAAATACATTACCCTAGGCTAGTGGGACTTAGCCGTTAAGATTAGTTGCAACTTCTCGATCGAGCCGCTTCGTCTTCCGTTCGTGTTGTGCATATTAGATGCCTATCTGTCAATCGTTCTACAACATCAATGTGAGTTTATAGCCCCTCTTTCACTTGTTTTACATTTACTTTACAAATCTCGGGGGAGAATACATGCTCGATACAACTTGTTTACATGTTTGTTTACAATATCTTTTACATACTATTCTACACACTTGGTTTACATACTTGATTTTGCAACTCATTACAAACTCAATTACTTGATTTATATCACACTCTTTTCTACTTATGGATTTGAGTACTTAAAGCTATTTACGAATACAATGGTTAATTTTTATTGGACACAAGTGCTTTCGGTATATCTCTGTTTGACATGTGCTCTAAGTAATTAACCCACCATTGCCCAATATCATTAAACTGTTAAAAATTCTTGACCGGCAGGATCCGCGTTTGAGGAAGCGCGAGTGTTAAATAGTTTCTATTTGGGATTGACATCCCCTATTCGGGTGAGTAGTTCACTTGTTTTGACTAGTACTGGAAACACGTATGCATACATGCGAAACTTTGGGAATGTTACGGGTTTGAACATCTACACGGGCCTTTATTTGCATTAAATTGCATACATATATGTCGAGCTTCAGTATCATGAGCTTAGCGCAACAGTAGATATTATTTATGTGGTACTGTATCTGTTATAGTAGACGCATACATTTTGGAAAATCAACGATATCACTGTCCATACTACTTATTAAACATTACTAATTTCTGAACACTTTTCATTATATTGCGGCGAAGCAATAAACACTAAACTCTTTCGGTTCTACATTTACTCTTATATTTTTGGCGATTATTATAAGGATTGAAATGGTCATACATACTTTATAAATCTTTGGAATCCAACATTTACATTTATACTTACAAATACGCTGTCGTATGAAATCTACCAATAACTTTATGTTGACACTTTTAAGCATTTGTTTTTTCTCAGGTGAATTAGATGCTTGGCTTACTTGATGTGCATTGGAGTCTAAATTTGACAAGATTTCATTCATGGATTTCTTCTTATATACAAATGATCAAATCTCGTTGTATTACTTTTAAGCTTTTCATTGTGATGCAATTATGGGACAAATGTTATATCAATTTCAAGAAAATCAACGAGGTTTCTTTTCAAACGACACATTTAGTTGTTTCTTGAGATGTTGTATTATGAACTAACCGCTAAGACTATTTCCGCTTGCGAAACATTTTTTTGGGGGTGTTACACTCACACTGAGCATGTGAATGTCGTATTCACTGGGAGTGGAAAGTCCGATGATTCTCCAAAAACTCAAAAACATCCACCACCTCCTATCATCATTGACAATAAACTAAAAAAGATCGACCTATTAAGACAACAAAAAAGGGCTATCACATGGTAAAAACAAATGAATATCCATTGCGAGAGTACATACCAAAAATACCATACCCTAAATGTTTAAGAGTAGATCATTCCCACTTGAACCGTATCATTAAGGAATCTTAAATCAAGTTAAGTATAATAATAATAATAATAGTAATAGTAAATAATAATAATAAACCTAAAAAAACTAAAACTAAAAAATATATATATATATAAACAAAAAAAATTTGCAGTTTGATAAGTTTGATGTGCATGGGCCCGTGTATTTCTCACTTGATTTCTGCATCCAAAAAGAAAATTTTCAAACTTTGTGGGTTTTTTTGTGTGTTCGCTGGAAACCCTCACGAGACTATAACTCGTTCACTCGAGACACCGAGGGGTTTAAAGGCTTGTTGCATGCGCTAAATGCAACCGTGGTGCCTACAAAAGTGCGCTTTAGTATTTTACGGTTTTTGTAGTTGTGTCTATTTTGCAGATTAAATAAAACAGGTGGAGCTTGGATTGGTGGTTGGCATTTTACACTTGGAGACTTATATAATTGGAGTATTATATTACATGTGGTAGAATACACATGCTTGGCGCATATCCTTCATAATTTAACCAAGAACTTAAGAACCACGGGAAGTATCGTTTTCCCTTAATTTTTCCTATTTTCTATATTTATCAGTTTTCACATTGAGGGCAATATTCAACTTAAGTGTGGAGGGGTAGCAAATAGGAAAAATTAAGCATGTCCCTCTATGTTTGCCTTGTAATCTAAGGAAAAGTTTCAACTAATATTTTTTAGAAAATTTAAAAATTTATATTTTGCCTTTTCTAAAAACTTAAAAAATGCATACTCTTAGTAAGGAATCCAACTGGATGTCATTTTAACTAGCACAAATTTCAACCCACTTAAATTATTAAGGTTCGCCTCTAGATCTTAAGAATTCGGGGTATCCATCTTTGATACCCAATATAATTGATGCCTTTAGCTTGTTCGAGTTAAGGAATGAGCAATCATGTGTATCTATTCCATCGTTATGGATGTGTATATGTGGTTTTGTCACCTTTTCTGGAGATATGTTAGTGAGTGTATTGGTTTAAAAGTTATATGTAGTGGGCCGGTAATAATTGAGTTGCTCCCGAAATTTGTGCTTGATATCATTTACTAGACCGTATTATATGGTGATTTCTAGTAAATCGTCTATGTAAGATGGTGAAATTAATCCCTATGTAATCATGTATCTGTAGCACTCGCTTTTAGTGTTGAGATCCCAAAGTATCCCAGGAGCAAGAAAAATATGTTCGATGAAGAAGAACTTTTGCGCCAGCCTTAGTTATCGCAGTATTTAAAAAAATAAAAATAATAAAGTTCGAATTATAATGCAAAGTTTTGGCACATGGAATCAATTTTATGTTGTTCACCCTCATCATTATCACGTTTTGCCTCTTTGAGATTTATGTCTAGGTGCTCATGCCGCAACGGGATGTTTATGTGTCTAGTACAAGCATATAAAAGCTGTTTAGAATGGAATTAGAGTTAATAATGGTGACTCAAAGTTAATGCTGCTAGGCATAACTTACTACTGCTGGTTATAAGTTAATGCAGCTAGGCATACACTTAGTACTGCTGAGTTACTACTGCTGGGTTTAAGTTACAGCTGTTGAGGGTATTTTCATAAATACTTCGATTAAGGGTTTCAATCATTCATTTGATCGAGTTCATACTTTTGTAAACTCTCTAATCACAAACCCTAACATAATTTTATCATCCATTATCAAAACCCAACACAAATGGTGAATCTAAAGTTTGCAGATACTCATAATTTGGTCGCGTTTTTAGATAAACCCACAGAATGTGATGGGTTTGAACAAATTGTGGATTTCTTGAATGCACACCCTATACAACATGCATTAACGGTTAATCCTACACTATACATTTCGTGTATTGAACAGTTCTGGTCTACTGTAAAGGCAAAAACTATTAATGAGGAAGTACAGTTACATGCCCTAGTGGATGGAAAGAAGATAATCATCACTGAATCAACTGTAAGAAGAGATCTTCAATTGGAGGATGCAGAAGGTGTTGATTGTCTACCAAATTCTACCATTTTTGAAGAACTTACAAGGATGAGGTATGAGAAAATTTCACAAAAACTAACTTTCTATAAGCCATTCTTCTCCCCACAATGGAAATTTATGACTCATACTATTTTACAATGTCTAAGTGCAAAGACTACTGCATGGACTGAATTTAGTAGTACTATGGCATTTGCTATTATGTGTTTAGCAAAAAATCAGAAGTTTAACTTTTCAAAATACGTTTTTGAAAGTATGGTTAGAAACTTGAATAATTTGTTTGGGAAGTTTTTGATGTATCCAAGGTTTATACAAGTGTTTTTAGATCAACAGCTTGATGGGCAGACAACTCACAAGAGAATTTATATTGCACCCTCTCACACTAAGAAGATCTTTGGAAATATGATAAGGGTAGGCAAAGGTTTTTCTAGTAGAGTAACACCTTTATTTCCAACAATGGTGGTACAAAACCAATCTGAATTGGGTGAAGGTTCAACAATGCCCACTGATCCCCATCATATACCCACTATTATTCAATCATCAACTCAACCTCAAAAGACACAAAAACCTAGGAAGCCTAAAAGAAAGGACATTCAGGTACCTCAATCTAGTGTTCCTAGTGACAATGTTGCAGATGAGGCTGTCCATAAGGAGTTGGGTGACAGTTTGGTGAGGGTTGCCACTACTGCTTCTAGGTTAGAAGCAGAGCAGGACAGTGGTAACATAACTAGACCCGATCCAAGGCAACACCTAATGAATCTAGTTCCTTAGGAACTACTTTAGGTTGTGGTTCCAGGTGCCAAGAAACCATGGGGGATACTATTGCTCAAACTAGGTTTGAGAATGTATCTAAACATTCCAGTGATTCACTGCTCACAAGAGGTAACACACTTTGAAGTGATGAGGATAGACTTAAACTTAATGAATTGATGGAATTATGTACCACTTTACAAAAGAAAGTTCTTGATTTAGAGAAGACAAAGACAACTCAAGCTAATGAGATTGATAGTTTGAAAAGGAGGGTCAAGAAGCTTGAAAAGAAATGCAGTTCAAGAACTCATAAGCTGAAGAGGTTATATAAAGTTGGTTTGACAGCTATGGTAGAATCCTCTGGTGATGAAGCAAATTTGGGTGAGGATGCATCCAAACAGGAGAGGAGGATTAATGATATTGATGAAGATGAAGACATTACCCTGGTTAATGTTCAAGATGATGCTGATGCAGAGATG
Source organism: Tanacetum coccineum (assembly GCA_026074375.1). NCBI lineage: Eukaryota > Viridiplantae > Streptophyta > Magnoliopsida > Asterales > Asteraceae > Tanacetum > Tanacetum coccineum. The sequence goes on from BQNB010024773.1 coordinate 15,992, forward strand.
TTTGATGTGGGTACTATGAATGGTGATGAGGTGTTTGCAGAACAAGAAGTTGCTGCTAAAGATGTAAATTTAACTGTTGATGAAGTTACTTTAGCTCAAGCACTTGCAGCTTTGAAAAGTGTAAAACCCAACGTAAAAGGGAATGTTATAGAAGCATTAAAAACTTCAAAAACACTATGGTGAAAGGGAATTGCTTTTTCAAGACTTATCTACAACAACAACAACAATTTCTTTACAACAATCACAGGACAAGGATAAAGGAATAATGATAGAAGAACCTGTGAAGCCTATGAAAAAGAAACATCAAATCAGTTTTGATGAAGAAGTTGCTTTAAAGTTACAAGCTAAATTTGATGAAGAAGAAAGACTTGCAAGAGAGAAAGCTGAAAATGAAAAAGAAGCCAATGTTGCTTTGATTGAAGAATGGGATGATATTCAAGAAAAGATTGATGTTGATCATCAATTGGCTGAAAGAATTGCAAGAAAAGAACAAGAGAGTTGTTCTCGAATGAAGAAAAGGCTTACATTATATCAACAAGTCTGATAGGAAAATAGAAAGCATTTTGCTGCTAGAGATGAGAATGAGAAAAGAACAAACCACAAACATTAAGCTCAACAACGAAAAAATCACTGTATATACCTGATGATTTATGAATGGATAGAAGCTCAAATGACTTGAAGAAAAAAATCTTTGATTCTATTCATAAGATGCGGTGACAGAAGCTTTCAGAAGGGTGAAATACATTTTGTTGATTCAAGAACAGATTGAGTAGATTAGGTTGTTCAAAGAGAGCAGGAGAAGAGTTGGAACAAGAGAGTACTAAGAAGCAGAAGGTAGATGAGGATAAAGACACAACAAGTGTTCAAAGTCTATGGAAGTTCTTCCATTTTGAAGAAAAAGCAGAGTTGCAATTGATGTTGTACCTTTAGCTATTAAGTCTCCAAGTATTGTTGGCTGGAAGATTCACAAAGAAGGAAAGAAAAGCTATTATCAAATAATGAGAGCTGATGGAAAGTCTCAAATGTACAGAATCTTTATTCATATGCTTAAAAGTTTTAGCAGGGAAGATTTGTACAAGTTGGTAAAAGCTAAATATGAGTCAACAAGACCAGTGAAAGACTTGGATTTTGTTGTCTGGGGAGATTTTGAAGACAATGTTTGAACCACATGATGAAGATACAGTATAGAGGAATCAACAAGACTACAAAGTGTTGGAATGGAAGTTGTATGACTCTTGTGGAGTACATTCCTTGAGGATGCAACATGTGTACATTTACATGCTGGTAGAAACGAGATATCCCCTTACACCATCTATAATTACAGATATGCTGAACAAGAAGCTTTAGGTTGATTATTTTAGTGAAAATGGCATTATTCAGCTTCTTAAACTTATCACAAAACAGCTTAAGAATCAATGAAGTGTTGGAAGCATCCTCCTGGTGATTATGGAGCTTTTAAATGAAGAAACTTGATATTTTGAAGAAGATATCAAGGTTTAGGAGGAATGTTAGGATTAAAATCCTTCTTAATATTGCTAGTATTACTGCTGCTCATATCAGGGTTAATGCTGCTCATTTATGTTAGTACTGCTCAAGAACTTCAGAGAAAAATGCTAAGTGTTTACTACTGCTAGTACACAGTTAGTATTGCTAGTGTAAAGTTACTACTGCTAGTACATATTAGTGTTACTCAGAGACTCAAAAGAAAAACTGCTAAGTAGTTACTACTGCTAGTACAAAAGTTACTACTGTTAGTACAAAGTTAATGCTGCTAAAGGAGTTAATGCTGCCAGTAAAGAAGTTAGTACTGCTGAGATAGTTAGTACTGCTTATGTGATTTATATGAGTTATTTGTGTAAAAGATATGTATAACTTATTTGTTTAAAAGATTTAATATTCTTAGGAAAGTATTGTACGCCGTTTAGGACTCCTTGGTGTATAAAAGGAGGTTCTAGGGCATAGAGTTTGAAACAAGTCATTCATAGGATTATCATAGCTTCAAGGTCTTTATAACCCTAATACTTTGAGAGTATTCGTATTATTAATAATATTGGAGCTGTTGTTTGTTGAATTATATGTTCATATAATTACTGGTTCATTGATAATTCTTCTTAATATTAAAGATTAGATTCCGCATAATCTTTAATACATTCAAACAAAGTTTCTACTACAGTTGTGTTAGATTTATCTAATATAACTAATCCTTATACAAGCATAAGGAATTTGATCGATTGAAGTGGGATCAACAATAGGCCATTTTAGATGTGCCGTGAATGAGTTTTTGGGTCAAAAATGAATTTTGGCGCACTTTGTAACATGTATGTTTTGGGCAGAAACTTTGGCGTGGAAAACGAGGATCGAGATTTTGTAAAATCTAATTTTGATTAAAATATATTATATAGCTTTCTTAGACGATCGTTTTGATATAAAATGGAGCTTCTAACTTCTAATAACGAAGAAACTAGAGCGAAAACGAGATATACAATTTAAGTGAAAAATTCAGCATTTTTGGGAAATTACTAGTTGCTGACAGAATTTTAAACGTCCGTTTTTAGCAATTTTGAGTCCGTTTCGGCCTTTCGACGAAGCACGAAAGTTGCTCGGAATGACGTTCTACTTCACCGCTAGGCTTGCTAGTTTTAAAATCGAGTAATAACGGGTCAAAACCCAAGGTCAAATTCTGCACTTTTGTTTAAAATGTCACAAGTTCCTGCAGAAACTTGCAGGGGTATTTTGGTCATTTTCTGTCGAGTTTCGAGTCTTGGCTAAAACTAAAACGTTGTCCAGAATATCGTTTTGCATAAAACCTCTTTAGAGTCCGAATCGTGAAAATGTGATATAACTGGTCGTTATGAGCGGGTCAAATCTAGTAATAATAAATATATATATACATAAAGTCAAAGTCAAAGTAAAGTTCAACGTTGACTTTTGAAAGTCAACGGGTTGATAAAAGACTTGTTGGATGTTTATAAAAATAATAAACGTTATTATTATTACGAGTATAATATTTTAGACTTAACGATTGTTATGAACGAAGAAGATTCTAAAAATATAAACTTTTGAAATATTCGGATATAACACCGATACGGGTAAACGATAACCAAATTAAGCGTCGAATGTGCGATGAGATAAATAAATATTAATATAAATACAATTAGATGATGGGACTTACTAAAAATGGTAACTTTCCGAAAATAGTAACTTTCTAAAAATAGAAAGTTTTCAAAAATAGAAAGTTTCCGATAAAGTGACGTATAATATAAATGAAAGAATGATCGTAACTCATTTATGTGGGGTTTAGAATCTAGGACGTGCAAGTGGATTTCTCATCACATGTGTATGTATATCTATATAGTTTTAATAGTTGCGGTGTACGCACTATTCGATCGTACTTTATTGTATCGTAATCGAGCGACATAAATTATAGGTCGCGGTTGAGCTCGTTGTCGAGTAGTTCGTGATTGTTTCGATTATTTGTTCTTCAGCTTCGATCAAGGTGAGTTCATAGCCTCGCTTTTGAATTATTTTAAATGTTTTTAACCCGCGAGGGGGATACTTGCTATTTTATGAAAATGAGAATGCAATATGTTTTGATATGTGATATGATTCCATTACTATTGAGTATCTGCCTTTTTCTGTGTGACCGTTAATTACCGAGGAGATAAACGCCGAATGCATTAAATAGATCTATTGGGTTTGACAACCCTATTCGGAGTTTAAATCCGTTGGTGAACGCCCTTTAACGGACATTCTGCATTGAGACTAGGGGTAGTGGCATACTTCCCGGCCAATATTTTATCGCTAAATGATAATTGTGTTAATGTTCGGTACACTGGCTCATGTTAGATGGAAATCATTACTTTTATAACTTGCCTTGCAAGCAATGTTATATGCTTCGTTGAACCAAATATGCGTTCTAACTGTTAAATGTAAACTCTATGAATTCACTCAACTTTTTGTTGACGTTTTTAAGCATGTATCTTAGGTATTGGTGCTATTAATGGCTTGAATGGGACGGGACACAGATGTCAAGGACGGTGTATCGGTGAAGTAGTGTCATGAATTAAAACAATGTTTTTAGAAACCAAGTCGTTGTGACTTTTAGAATAAAATTTCTACGTTGGTATTGGGACCTATGTAACTCTGATTTTTCTTATAAATGAAATAAATTTTGTTTTATAAACGTATCTTTGAACGTTTACTGGGACTCGTGTGTATGTATTATGAAGTAGCACCCCAAATGTTGTATTCCGTTGCGTATCATATTTTGGGGGTGTTACACCTAAGCTAGATAGAATCTGAAACCTAGACTATTCCATAGCAACGACGCCAAAAACGTGATACGGCGGATTGCAACACCGAAGTTTTACAATCCTCCTAGGCAGAGTACCTAATCGTTGCAGTGTAGTTGATAACATCAAATATTTTATACTTTTTGGTATCAAATTCCCTATCAAAATGCTTCTAAATATCTCAAAATGCCTAAAAATGATACTTAATTACTTATTTATTGTTTACAGGAAGGAAACGAGCATTTGAGCAAGAAATTCAGGATTTGGACACAAAAATGAGAAAGTTGGATTCTCAAGACTCGTTACGGCATAACTACCCTGCAGGAGTTACGCTGTAACCTAATTAAGGCAACAATGGTCATCACAACGATTACGGCGTAATTGCTTAGTAACCCTTACGCCGTAACCTGCCACGTATGAAGACTGATGACATATCCTAGTCACCATTACGGCGTAACATGTACGTTTGAGTTACTCTGTAACAGTTTTAAGCCTACAAAAGGAATCCCACATCAACAAGATTATGGCGTAACCATACACAAGGGTTACAGGATAACAAGTTCGAATAGTATAAATAGAGCCCTCATTCTGCATATAATTGACATCAACCCTTCCACCACAGCATCAAGGGGCGAACCAAGCCTCCATAGGTCGAAGAAATCCATTTGAAGTCCAAGGGAGAAGTCACTAAACTTACTTGTGTATTTAATCATTCATAAACGAGTACTGTAGGGATTATGAGCTTGCGATCAACGAAATCTTCCATTATTTCTTACTATATTATTACCATGAGTGGCTAAGCACTTCTAGTGTTGGCCTAGTTATGTAATTGATGCTGTTATGCTTATTGTTTCCTGTTTAATTATCGTTTTGTTAGATATCCTTATAGCCTGTCATTGAACCCTCTGTTTTGGTAGTATTGAAAGGTAGTTTTGATCCTGTTAGTTCTTTTATTAAGCGAACAACTGAACTTAGGATTAGCAAGGTACTAGGATAATTTGGCATCTATTCCTAGTGTAGGAATCGACTTGATTACCGCCTTAATTACTCTAAATACTTGAAAAAGCATAGCAACTCTTTCAGAGAGGGTTAATAATATATATAGGTTATAGACAGGTCTTTTGGATCGTTGGTACTTAATAGCTACAACCAGGATACCTTAATATCGAGACTTTGAGAAATTGGGATCCTAGGAAGTATATGACAGACCTCGAATGTCAATTCGGATCTATTGATATTAGAACACTAATAAAACGATACTTAGACATTGCACTAGGAAACATGTCATAAACAATAGTAATGAAATAACTAGGTTAACACGCTTTCTCCTTATAGTCTTCTTCTCAATTTACTTTTTTGCAATTTTATTTCCGGTCATAATTCTCAAAACAATTCAAACCATATTTAAAACATGGGACATTTCAAATTATAACTAATCTAAACTTAGCTCTTGGGACGACCTCGGATTTACCAATCCTACACTACACACAACCGGGTTCTCTGCCCGTTAGTGCGTGTAGACATCGGTGAATGAGTTTTATAAATATAAAACTTGTGAAAATTTATTTAACAAATAAAATGCAACAAATTTTTGGCGCCGTTGCCGGGGACCTAAAAATTAGTAGTAATTTTATCCCTGTATTCTTTTCATTTCATTTCCGCATTAATTTTTGTTAATCTTTCAGGAATCATTATGGCTGGGGAAAATATCGACATCCTCACCAGGGACGAATACTTGACGTTGACTCGAAGGAACCAGGCACCGGGCGTGATTAGACCAGAGATCGTGAGCAATGTCAATTTTGAAATTAAGAGTCAATTTATGTGAGAATTAAGGGAAGACACCTTTTCAGGAAACAAAAATGACGACGCCCATGAGCATATCGAGCGGATTTTGGACATCGTCAGTTTGTTCAACATTCCAGGAGTAACACGTGATGCAGTCATGCTTCGTGTTTTCCCAATCACACTCACTAGAGCTGCTAAAATGTGGGTGGACAGACTAACCCCAGGAACCATTAACACCTAGGATCTCCTCAAAAAGGCCTTTATCCAAAGGTACTGTCCACCATCTAAGACCGCTAAACAACTTAAAGATATTCATAATTTCAAGAAAGAGGGAGAAGAAACATTGTACCAGGCCTGGGAAAGGTACAATGACCTACTATATAAGTGCCCAACTCACGACATATATAGTCATCAGAAGGTAAAAATCTTCTACATTAGTTTGTGCATTATGAACCGGCAATTGCTAGACTCGCATGGGCCAATTCCTGGCATGACACCTGCTGAAGGTTTAATAGCAATCCAGCCTATGGCTGACCACTCCCAAAAGTGGCACGACGGTTCACCTAGCCAAGACGTATGTAGCAGCAACAACTCCGAAGGAATGGCTGCTATTGTTAGCAAACTTGATAACCTTGGTCGAGATATGAAGAAGTTAAAGGAAAATGTTCATGCTATTCAAGTTGGATGTCAGCTTTGCGGTGGACCTCATCTCGACAAGGAATGCCCACTTAACGAAGAAGCTAAAAGTGTGGAAGAGGTAACTTGTGGATCCCACTTCAATAGATCGAATTCCTTATGCTTGTTTAAGGTTTAGTTATATTAGATAAATCTAACACAACTATAGTAGATACTTTGTTTGAATGTATTAAAGATTATGCGGAATCTAATCTTTAATATTAAGAAGAATTATCAATGAAACAGTAAATCAATGAACATATAATTCAACAAATAAGCTCCAATATTATTAATGATAATAATACGAATACTCTAAAAGTATTAGGGTTACAAAGACCTTGAAGCTAAGAATTATACGACTAAGATTGATTTTTGGCTTTGGTTCTGGTCCATCAAACTCTATGCCTTAGGACCTCCTTTTATACATAAAGAGTCATAATCGGCTTACAATACTTCTCTATGTATCTAAAATCTTTTCTATAAACAACTAATACATATCATATAAGCAGTTTTAACTAGAAGCATTAACTTGATATTCACTAGCAGTAGTAACTTCAAGCATATTTTCACTAGCAGCATTAACTTTAGCTGGGCAGTATTAATTTTGTACTAACAGTAGTAACAACTTAGCATATTTTCTTTGAAGTTCATCAGCAGCACTAATATTCACTAGCAGTACTAACTATGTACTAGCAGTAGTAAACACTTAGCATATTTTCTTTGAAGTCTCTGAGAAGTACTAACTCCAACTGAGCAACATTAACACAAACATGAGCAGCAGTAATCCAAACAGCATCAAAAAGACTTTTAATCCCAAAAATCATCCCCTAAACTTGATATTCTTCTTCAAAATCATCAAGTTTCTTCATTTAAAGCTTCATCAACACTAGGAGGATGCTTCCAAACACTTCTTTACTTCTTAAGCTATTTTATGATGAAGTTAAGAAGCTAATAAGCCATTTCACTTTCATAATCAATTATAAGCTCCTTTTCCAACATCATTGAAACTCTAAGTGGTGCAAGGGGATACTTCTTCTCAACCAACATATAAATCTGCATATGTTGCATCCTCAAGAAATGTACTCCACATGAGTCATACAACTTCTAATCTAATACTTTGTAATCTTGTTGATTCCACCATACTTTATCTTCTACATATGGTTCAAACATTGTTTTCAAATCACTCCATAACAACAAATCCAAGTCTTCCACTAGTCTTGTTGACTTATATTTAGCTTTTACCCACTTGTACAAATCTTCTAAATCTTCCTTGTTAAAACTTTTAAGCATATGACTAAAGATCATGTACATTTGAGACTTTCCATCAGCCCTTATTATTATTTAATAGCTTTTTCTTCCTTCTTTATGAATCTTCCAGCCAACAATACTTGGAGACTTAACAACTAAAGGTATAGCATTAATTGTTACCTCTTCTTCATCTGGAATGATTTCCAAACGCTGTTTAAGCTCTGCTATTTCTTTGTCATCTTCCACCTTTTGCTTTTTTGCATTCTCTTGTATTAGCTCTGTTCCTGATCTCTTTTCTTTGCCTTCTACCAGCTCTGTTCTAAAGTCTTCAAATGTATTTACCCTTTTGAATGCTTTGTCAAACATCTCTTGGATAGAATCAAACCCTTTCAACTTCAAATCTTGGAGCTTGTATCCTTCCATGTTCTTTAGGTAAGTACACATTATCTTTCTCTGTTGAGCTTTTATTGGTGGTTTGTTTCTTTTCTCTTATGCTCTTTTAGCTGCAAAATGCTTTCTTCTTTTATCTAAGAGTTGTTGAAATAATGTAGCCTTTTATTCAACAGACAACTCTTCTTGTTCTTGTGCTTTCAATCTTTCAGTCAATTGATGATCAACATCAATCTTTGCTTGTATATCAGCCCATGTTTCAATCAAGACAATATTGACTTCTTTTTCTTTTTAGCTTTCTCTCTTTCAAGTCTTTCTTCTTCATTAAATTCAGCTTGTAACATTAAAGCAGTTCTTCATCACACCTGATTTGATCTTTCATCTTCATAGGCTTCACAAGTTCTATCAATGTACCTTTACCTTTGTCCTGTGATTGTTGTGAAGATAGTTGTGAAGATATTATTGTTGTAGATTCACCCAGCTCTTGTATAACAACCCTTTTGTTCTTGGGTTTTGTACTTTTAATTTCTATAAGTGCTTGAGCCAAAGTAATATCACCATCATCATCAGTAGTTGTTGTAGCAGCACTAACAGTTGTTGCAGCACCAGCAGTACTAACTACATTACCAGCAGCACTAATAACTTCAACTACTTCTTTAACAACATTAACTTCATCATTTTCCTAATTAGCATCAACTTCTTGTTCTGTAACAAACACCTCCCCACCATCTAAAACATCCACATAAAACATATCATCATCTATATTTTAAACACTAACTAGGGTAATTTCTTCATCTGCATCAATAGCATCAATCCTCCCCTATTTAGATGCATCCTCACCCAAACTTTCTTCATCACCAAAGTATTTTACCCTAGCAGTCAAACCAACTTTGTATAATCTGTTCAGCTTATGAGTTCTTGACCTATTTTTCTTTTCAAGCTTCTTGGCCCTCCTTTTCAAACTAGCAATCCCATTATCTTGAGAGGTCTTTGTCTTCTCTAAATCAAGAACCCTATTTTGTAAAGTGGTACATAGTGCCATCAATTCATCAAGTTCAAGTCTATCCTCATCACTTCGAAGTGTGTTACCTCTTGCGAGCAGTGAATCATTGGAATGTTTTACAGAGACCATTCTAAAACCGTGTTTAGCAATAGTATCCCCCATGGTCTCTTAGCACCTGGGACCACCACCTGAGGTAGTTCCTAGGGAACTAGTTCATTAGGAGTTGCCTTAGATTGGGTCTTATTTATGTTACCACTGTCCTGCTCTGCTTTTAAGCTAGAAGCAGTAGTGGCACCCCTCACTAAACTATCACCCAACTCCTTATGGACAGCCTCATCTGCAACATTTTTATTAGTAACTAGGCTGAGGTACCTAAGTGTCCTTTCTTTTAGGCTTCCTAGGTTGTTGTATCTTTTGAGGTTGAGTTGATGGTTGAATAATGTTGGGTGTGTGATGGGCATCAGTTGGAATTGCTGAACCTTCACCCAATAGTGATTGGTTTTATACCACCATTGTTGGAAATAAAGGTGTTAATCTACTAGAAAAAGCTTTGCCTACCCTTCTCATATTTCCAAAAATATTTTTAGTGTGATAGTGTTCAATATAAATTCTCTTATGAGTTGGCAGCCCATCAAGTTGTTGATCCAAAAATATTTGCACAAACCTTGGATACATCAAAAATTTGCCAGACAAATTCTCCAAGTTTCTAACCATACTTTCAAAAATAAATTTTGAAAAATTGAACTTCTGGTTTGTAGCTAAACAGATAATGGCAGATGCCATAGTACTACTAAACTCATTCCATGCAGTAATCTTTGGACTTAGACACTGTAAAATAGTATGAATTAGATATTTCCATTATGGGGAAAAGAATGGTTTATAAAAAGTGAGTTTTTGTGAAATTTTCTCATATCCCATCATTGTAAGTTGTTCAAAAAATGTAGAATTTGATAAACAATCAACACCTTCCTTATCTGCTAGTTGAAGATCTCTTCTAACAGTTGATTCAGTGATAATTATCTTCTTGCCATCTACTAGGGCATGTAACTGTGCTTCCTCGTTAATAGTTTTGACCATGGCAGTAGACCAGAAATGTTCAATGTAAGAGATATATATAGTAGGATTAATAGTTAATGCATACGTTACAGGGTGGTCATTCAAAAAATCTACTATTTGTTCAAACCCATCACTCTTTGTGGGTTTAGACAAAAATGCGACCATATTATGAGTTTCAGCAAACTTTAGAGTCGTCATTTATGTTGGGTTTTGATAATGGATGATAAAATTGAGTTAGGGTTTGTAGTTAGAGAGTATTTGAAAGAGTGAAATTGATTAAAGGATCGATTGAAACCCTTAATCGAAGTATTTATGAAAATACCCTAAACAGCATTAACTTTCACCCAGTAGTAGTAACCCAACAGTAGTAAGTTATGCCTAGCAGCATTAACTTTGAGTCACCAGCATTAACTCCAATTCCATTCTAAACAACTTTTCCATCATCATTTAACACTTTTCTTTGCTTTTCTTGCAAAATGTTAGTCCAAAAACCAAGAAAACACAAGCCATAGCAATTTTCACAATTATTACAATATTAATTATACCTAATAGTATTAAGTATAACTAACAGTAAAAACTCAGCAGTATTAAGTATAACCAGCAGTACTAATTATACTTAACAGCAAAAATGTAACACCCTCATTTTTTATATATCTTAGCGGAAGGGTCATTTGGGGTGCTACGTCATAATATAACAACTCAAGCATAGAAAACGACTCGAAAAGAATGAAATCTACTTACATCAAAAGCTTTTGTAAGCAAATCTGCAACATTCTTATCAGTATGGATTTTGACCATTTGAATCAATTTCTTTTCATTGCAATCTCTAATAAAATGATGTCTGATCTCTATATACTTTGTTTTTGAAAGAAAAATAGGATTTTTAATTATGCAAATAGTACTGTTATTGTCAATAAAGATCTTGGTATGCATAAAATTGTACCCATAATCAAGTAGTTGATTCTGAATCCAAAGCACTTGTCTACAACAACTTAAAGCAACCACATACTCAGCATCTGTTGTGGAATTTGCAACCACTGTCTGTTTCTTGCACTGCCATGATATTAATCTACATCTAAGGAATTGACAACCTCCTGTTGTAGACTTCCTATTCAAGCTTGCTTTAGCATAATCACTATCAGTGTATGCTACCAAATCAAAAGGAGAATCTTTTGGATACCAAAGGCCTAATTTTGCTTGACCTTTTAAGTACCTAAAAATCCTTTTCACAACATAAAGATGTGAAGCCTTTGGATTGACTTGGTATCCAGCACATGCACACACTGCAAACATGATGTTAGGCCTTGAAGATGTAAGAAACATCAATGAACCAATAATTGACCTATACATATGAACATCCACTTATTTACCTTCTTCATCCTTGGGCAGAGGCTTTTGAGTTTCCGTTGGTATGCTTGTAGTCTTGACTTCTGTAAACCTAAATTTCTTTAAAATTTCTTCAACATATTTATCTTGACTAATAAATATGCCATCCTTCTTCTGCTTCACTTGTAATCCCAAGAAGAATGTAAGTTCTCCTATAGAACTCATCTGAAATTTCTCATGCGTCAACTTCTCAAATGCAATGCATAGCTCTGTCTTTGTTGAACCAAATATGATATCATCCACATAAACTTAGACCAGCAGAATATCACCTTTGTGCCTTTTGATGAATAAGGTCTTGCTAATTTTCCCTCTTTGAAAACCATTGTCTAACAAATATGTTGACAATGTTTCATACCAAGCTCTAGGATCTTGATGTAATCCATACAGCTACTTTCAATCCTTGTATATTTATCATGGAAATCTGATCGTTAAAACCTATGGTTGACATACATACACCGCTTCTTCAATCTACCCATAGAGAAAAACACTTTTTACATCCATTTGATACACCACAAAATCTTTAAATGAAGCATAAGCTAAAAATAGCCTAATTGGTTCAATTCCTGCAACAGGAGCAAAGACTTCATCATAGTCAATCCCTTCTTCTTGTGTGTACCCTTGAGCAACCAATCTTGCTTTATTTCTTATCACAATTCCCATTTCATCCTTTATTTATTCGCTAAAACCTATTTTAGAGCCTAGTAGCCCTTATGCCATTTGGTAAAATCCACTAAGTCCAAACTTCTTGTTACTTGAATTGTAGAAGCCTCTTCCTACATAGCCTCAATCCAGCTTGGATCCCTCAGTGCATGAATACCTTTTTAGGTTCATCCTGTGATTAAAAGCAAGCAAACAGCAGTTGTGAAGGTCTTTTTGTTAGTTCTTTGTTGAATAGTACTGAAAAAACCCATGTTCCTCCCAATTCTTGGACATCTTTCTTGTTTGTGTAGCTGATTGCAAATCTCCAATCACTTGATCAAGAGGATGATCTTTATGAATTCTTGTAGTTGGAACAGGACTGACTTGGATTGTTGTATCCAAATTGTTGATGTCAGCCACTACACCATCATCTTCATCATCTCTTGAGAAGTCAAATATGCTATAATCTTCCAAAGCAGGCATATTTGTATCAGATGGAAGTTCAATGCTTGTTTTTGCACCAATAGCATTAACCTCATTTGTGCCAGCAACATTAACATTGTTAGTGCTGTTAACATTATCTTCCTTTTCTTGATCTTTACATTTACTATTTTTTCTTGGATCTTCATCAACCTTCTTTCCATCATCACTTGAAGGTTTGAATCCATCATCATGAGAACTCTTTGGATCTTGAGAATATGGTGGATCATTAGTCCATAATGGTAGCAAAATGTAATCTTTGACAGGTTCTGTCTCCTTTCTAGCTTGACCTGCATTATCACTTGCTTTTGTACCTGCAAAACCATTAGACTGTGTACCTGCAATAATTGGTTCATAATTCATTGTTCTTGTTAGTGCATGAATATCAAATAGCCAATCTGGTCCACTACCTACAGCATTAGGTGTACTCTCACTAAACCTAATATGCAAGTTTTCTGCCACTATCCTTGTTCTACTATTGAATACTCTAAAGGCTTTACTATTTAAAGAGTATCCAACAAAGAAACCTTCATCAGCCTTACCATCAAATTTTCCTAAGTGATCTATGGTATTGAGAATGGTAACAAGACACCCAAATGGTCTCATAAAACTTAAAGTTGGTGTTCTACCATGAAAAAGTTCATATGGGGTCTTGTTATGAGGCTTAAATACTAACACTCTATTTTGCACATAGCAAGCAGTATTAACTGCATCTGCCTAAAAAGTAGTTGGCAACTTAGAATCAACTAGCATAGTCCTAGCAGCCTCAATTAGTGTCCTATTTCTCCTCTCAGCAACTCTATTTTGTTGAGGAGTTCTAGCTACACTAAATTGTCTCAAAATACCCTTCATCTCACAAAATTGATTCATTTCTCTGTTTTTGAACTCAGTTCCATTATCACATCTAATCATCTTAACCTTGTGATCTACTAGATTTTTTATCCCAATTATAAAGGACTTAAGAATGGCACTAGTCTCATTATTAGTAGTTAGAAAGAAAACCCATGTAAACCTACTATAATCATCTATGACAACTAGGCAATATATTTTCTTCTTAAGGCTTTTTACAAATGTTAGACCAAACAAGTCCATATGCAACAAATGTAAAGGAAGACTGATTGAGTTCTCTGTTTTGGACTTACAAGAGGCTTTGTGCTGCTTTCCTTTTTGACAAGCAACATACGTTTGATCATTTTCAAAAAGTTTAGAAGGTAAACCTCTTACAAGATTTCCCTTAACCAATTTATTCATGGTTTTAAAATTTAAGTGACCTAGCCTTCTATGCTAAAGTTTAGATTCATCAGATGTGGCTTTTGCAAAAATGCAAGTTAAACCTCCTTTAGGAACTATGTTCTTTAAATTAACACTATACATATTGTTCTTTCTAGGAACTCTAAGTAAAACTTGACTTTCATCAATTAACTTAAAGTTTGGAGATAAAAAATACATTCAGTATCATTAAAAAGAATAATATTCTTTTTATCACACATTTGTGAGATATTAAAGAGATTAAACTTTAACTCTCTTACAAAATACACATTTTCAAAATCTAGATTACTAGTTTTAATGGTACCTTTTCTTGTGATTTTCCCTCCTTTGGGGTTCCCTCCAAAAGCAACATATCCTCCATCTATCTCTTCATAGTCTGTAAGATAGGACATGTTCCCTGTCATGTGCCTTGAACATCCACTATCAATCATTCCTTGATCCGTTAAATCCATTTGTGGATTGCCCTACACATTAGGTAAAAAAATCAGTTTCTTTTGGGGACCCAAACCATCACTGACTTGGATCTGCCTTGTGCATCAATATAATTAAAAAAATTTAGGTTGATTGATGCACTATTATGTTTAGAAACATGGTCTAAAACTTTATGCTTTGGTTTCCAAACCCAACAAGCTGAGGCCTTAACAGCATTAAAATTATTTCCCTTAACAACATTAACTACTGCTTTTGGCCTAGCATTATTAATTTTTTTACCCCAATATATTTAACCCTATGATTAATATACTGTTTTAAATGTTTGTATCGTTATAAGGGGTCCTCTTTAAGAAGTTTGAATGTGGCGTAAATTTTATAACGATATAACCATTGGTCCTAGCAAACATTCACTATTGTTTTTGAGTGAGCAGCATTAACTTGTCTAGCAGTATTAACCAATACTGCTGTTTTTGAAATATTTTGTCTAGCAGTATTAATTGATACTAAACCAGACTTCATTAGTACTGCTCTTGGAATGAAGTTCATTTTAGCACAGGGGTAAGTCTTTTTAGCAAAGTTTTGATGATTCACCCTTTGAGCATTGTTCTAAACAGGTTTTACCATCCATTGATTTTAAAACTATTTTTGATGGTAATTGCAATCAACCTGCAAATGATCAAAGCTTCCACACACATAACGAGCCTTATTAAACATCTCAAAATTGCTTCCTAGTTTTTGAGACGTCGTATTGTTCCAATTTCTTTGTTGCCTCTTGGACTATGAGTGTTTTGCCTATGTTGCTCAACTTGTTTAACAGTTTTCCTAGTAGTTTTTTTGTTGTTTAGATTTGACAAACTCGTTCTTAACAATACTAGGCCTAACTGTTTTCTTTCTAATTTTAGACTGAGACATATCCTGTTCCTCATCATTTGACACCCATTCTTCAATTCATGGGGCATCATCATTCTTCCTAACTACATTAGGCTCTTCTTCACTAGACATCGCTTTACAGTTCTCAACTACATGCTTATTAACAAACTCATCTAAACCAATAAAAGACAAGTCAGGTGTTGAAGGCATGAAATTTCCTGTGTAGGGAGGTGGAACTGCATTATAATTTTCATAGCCTAAACCTTTTTGCAATTGTCAAATTATCTGAACACTAATGAGCTTGTTTAAACATTAGATGCATGTTTATAATTTTTCGACATTAATTTCGAATGCCATCTTTTTTCTTTTGAACTATTTTACTGTTTTCCTAAGCTCTATAATAGTTATTTCTCCTATGTGAATTTTAAATTTTAAGCCATTAATATCTTGTAAATAAATAGACTCATTTGCTTTATAAACTTTAAGTTTTTCTTCCACTGACTTTAAACCTATCTTATAACCTAGAATCATTAACTCCGATTTCTTTAATTTTTTAATAGTTGATCATTTTGAGATTTAAGAAGTTTAACAGTTTCCAAACAAGATTTTAAACAAATAGAATCATTGGATACCTCTGAGTTAGAACTTGAAGATGAGAAAGCGATGAGTGCATAATTAGGCTCTTCCTCGGCCTAATCACTCCAGTCATATCCACCAAGACCATCATATGACACCAAAGCTGTGGAAGTAGATATTTCCACAGGCACACTCCTTCTTGAGCTTTCCTTGTTCTTGTTGTCTTGATTTCTTGGAGCTCTGCACTCCCTAGCAAAATGTCCCCTTTTATGGCAGTTGTAGCACTACACTTTGGACTTATCAAAACCAATAGTCTCATTGCCATTAACAGTAAGCTTCCTTCCTGTATTCTTCAAAAACCTTCTTGCCCTCATAGTCAACATGGCCATTTGCCATCTCAAATCTATCTCTTCCATGTCATCTGGATGGATTTGTTGCAAGTCCTCATGTACAAGCTAAGGACTATTTGGTTGACTAGCAAAGAATGCATAAATAACAACATCACTCAAGTTATCAATATTTGTAGAGTAAGCAGCATTAACTTAAGTGCTAGCAGTAGAAACTCCATGAGCAGTATTAATTACTTCATTAGTGTTGCTAGTGTTGTTATTTGAAGAGGACACAAAAGCCATGTTCTGTGTGCTTAATCTTGAGCTACACATCCCTTAACTTCTGGTTCATACACTTTGAGGTTGTTGTAGAGATCATCCATGCTCATTGTATCCAAATCAACTTTATTCCTCCACACAACAGCATGTGTGTTCCACTCAGGTGACAAACTTCTTAATAATTTTTTAGTAACATCTTCTTGTGAAAGCTTTTCATCTAAAAGCTACAACTGACTCACAAGCTTTTGAAGCCTATCAAAAGTTTGATCAAGCATCTCTGAGCTTGGAGCAGTGAAGTTTTCATGTTGATGCTTTAAGAGATTCCTTTGAGCCTTTCTTGTAGCTGCATTCCTACCAAATCTCTTTCAATCGCTTCCAGCAACTTAGCATCTTTTATAGAGTTAAACTTTAACTAATGTTCATTGGGAATTCCCATTATTAAAGTACTTCTAGCTTTCACCTCTAATCTTCTCTGAGCCTTTTCTTCAGTAGTTGTAATAGGCATCACTGTCACAACACCTTCCACAGTTGTTGTTTTTGGCAAGGTTGCACCATTCTTATGACTTCCCAGAGTGCATAGTTTATCATCTGGATATATTGTTCAATCCTTATCCTCTAGATCTCATACTCACCAGGGTTGAGCATGAGAACTTTGGATGCAGTCACCATGTGTGCAGAATCTTGATCCATATCCCTTTTAAAAAAAGATCTTGTATATACAAACAGGTTCTTCTCTTTCAAAGCTTCTTAACAAGCTCTGATACCACTTGTTGATCCCACTTTAATAGATCAAATTCCTTATGCTTGTTTAAAGTTTAGTTATATTAGATAAATCTAACATAACTACAGTAGAAACTTTTTTTGAATTTATTAAAGATTATGCAGAATCTAATTTTAATATTAAGAAGAATTATCAATGAAACAGTAAATCAATGAACATACAATTCAACAAATAAGCTCTAATATTATTAATGATAATAAAACAAATACTCTTAAAGTATTAGGGTTACAAAGACCTTGAAGCTAAGAATTATACGACTAAGATTGATTTTTGGTTTTGGTTCTGGTCCATCAAACTCTATGCCCTAGGACCTCTTTAATACACAAAGAGTCCTAGTCGGCTTACAATACTTCCCTAAGTATCTAAAATCTTTTCTATAAACACCTAATACATATCATTTAAGCAGTACTAACTAGCAGCACTAACTTGATACTTACTAGCAGTAGTAACTTCAAGCATATTTTTACTAGCAGCATTTAACTTCCAGCTAGGGGGGAGGCCAGTTCATTAACTTTGTACTAGCAGTAGTAACTACTTAGCATATTTTGTAACACCCTCATTTTTCACATATCAGCGGAAGGGTCATTTGGGGTGCTACGTCTTAATACAATAACTCAAGCATAGAAAACGACTCGAAAAGAGACGTTTTTAAATATAACCATTCGAAATAAAAGTTTCACAACATAGGTCCCAAAATGTTTTCATAATCAATACATCATTTTCAAATATTTTCTTCGAATGATTTTCTTTAAATGGGCCTTCAAAATATTTATTTCATTAGCTTCTCCGAAATCTTCATCACCGAATTACCTTCAAGGACCTGAGATAAAACATGCTAAAAAGTCAACAATAATGTTGAGTGAATCCATAGAGTTTATATATATAATAAATTCCGAACACAAGTATCATTTCTCAAAATCATCAAGACATAACGATGTGGATCAGACAAAGTTATATGTAGTATTATTATAACCCATGACATTGAACGTTACCATCAAAAAAAATTCCCACTATACACCCTCCGCTATGCGTGCAATATAAACTGTTTATACAACGCATTCCGTGGTGTCATTCTACCGACACATGACGATAGCCCAGTCGTCACGATTGGAGGTGGAAACCTCTACGAGTTATATTTCATTATAAAGCGTCTACCATTACCCGATTACGTTTAACAATCATGATTTTCCTTCCGCGGGTGTTTTATCTAGCGAGTTAAGCACACTTATAGTAAATCAAGGCTACTATGCATACATTCGGGTCCCTGTGATCTATTTTAAAAAAAAGCATGTTATCCCCCTCGCGGGTTTATAAAATAATGAAAGTATTAAAATGCGAGGCTATGAACTCACTTAGTGATGTCGGAAGGGAATAGCGATGAAATGAAAAACTTCGGGAGTAGGCGCGTCAATCAACCAAGACCTAATAAAATTGTAACGAGTCCTTAGGTTTCTAGTCGATTGAAAAATTACTTGATAATTCATAAATTAAAGTAAGTATATGATACATGTAGTTTATATGATGATCTTTGCTCTTGAATAAAATTATTCACACTTAACGGTTTTCTGAGGTTTTTTTTAACTTGTTTTTATTACAATATTTACTAGTAATACGTCCTTAATAGCCAAAAAGCCTAACAGCCCATAAAGCAAGCCCATTAAGATATTAATAGATATATTACTCAAAGACCAGGTCCTAGCCCATTAGTAATGTCCAAGTGGATTGGGCCTAAAGTTAAGTCCAATAAGTCCATTTTGTTTCATTGGGCCTAGTGGTCCAATAAGCCTTACGGGTCCATTTTAGCTAGTATACCACTTTTATTATAAGTTTTTGAGTTCTCGGGGTCGGGATACTTTTATTATCATTTTATTAGCCTTCTAAAACTCCCAAGAAGTGGGTCCTACCACCTCGGGTTTTAGTCATAAAACCATTTTACATAATATAGTGTTCGGGTTTTTAGAAAATTTTATATACTTTCGTGTTAAGGAAATTGTTGTAATTTATAAACCATAAATAGTATAATTTATATATTTATATGCTTGGCTTCATAATTAAGTGTACTTTACAGATTCAAAGTCATTTTTATACCTCTTTTAATATTACTTATACATATGGGTATATTACTACCTAATGGTCAAGTTACTAATTAGGACTGAAATTTCACTTTTACCGTTTTTAACGCCATTTTCAAACCGTAAATAATTGGGTGACTATCCAATTGATTCATAATCTACATGATTTTATCTAAGTCCCATAATATTCACTTTTTAACAAACTCAGTTCGTTACTATGACTTTTTATTTCATCTTTACAGCAAGGTCAGAATCAACTAGTTTTAGAGTTTTGGTCATATCTCACTCAATTTTTACTTTCTAGAGGTGATCCAAATTGCTAAATGTTCACAAAAGGATTTTCTACAACCTCATGAAATCAAATCCAACATCCAACCTACTGAAAATTAAGAAATCTATTGTTCATTACAGCCCACAAATTTTATGATCATTTCACTTGTTTAGATGACTAATTTTGCTATGATTAACCTAGATTCATACACACAAAGCCCATTTTAATTCTTGATCATCATATATCATGCATGTACATACACAATTGAAAATCAAAAGAAAACATAAACAAAACTCATGAGATTTTTACCACAAGAAATATGTAGAAAATGATCAAATGAGCAAAACAAGAACAAAGCTTCACTCTTCAAGCTTGATCTTCACCCAAAATAATTTTGATCACCATTTTTCTTCACCAAAATGACTTGATAAAACTTGTATAACTTCAGCCCCAAAATGTATATAACCATTCTTGAAAACCCTTTTAATCACCTCCAAAATACATTAACCATACTAGGAAATCATCTTAACTTGAGTGCTTAATATTTGATCTTCAAAATTTATGAAATGGGTGTTCTTGGTGTGATATGTGGCGTCAAGATGGAGGTAGGAGAGAGCAAATGCAGATTTTTGAGTGTAACTATGACTAGTGTGTGTGTGATTTAGGTCAAAGTAAGTTTATATAGGATTTTAGACCAAATGTCAAGTGTATACTTAGTGTGACATGAATCAACACCAAGGGGACACCTAGTCCCTTGGTTGATCCGCCCCAATGAGAGGGGTTTTTAGTGGGATGAGTTATAAAAACTTGTCCCACATTTTGTAAATGCGGGTATTATCAAAGTCCGATATTTAAAAATGTACGATTTGTAGTCGTTTTTCGTAAAAAGTAAAAATAGTACGAGACACGAAAAATAAAAACGAATGTAATAAAAACATTTCTACGGCATTTTGGAAATATAAACGTCGATGCTTAACGTAGGATTCGCCGGTTCTTCGTAAATGTTACGTAAATTACAAGTGTAAGCCCTAATTTTTCCCGGTTAGTCGTGAGTTCATATCTCAACATAAAAATGAAAATTATAATTAATACTCGAGGATAAAATAACGACCTGAAATTGACGGATTGTCACAGCATTTCCCCCTAAAAAGGATCTTCGTCCCTGAAGATCAATTCATCTTGTTGCTCGCTTCTTATTAAAGTCAAAGAGATGAGGATATTTCTTCCACATCTGATCCTCCCGTTCCCAATTATATTCCGGTCCACGACTCGAGTTCCATCGAACTTTAACTATAGGAATCCGACTTTGCTTAACTTGTTTCACTTCTCTATCCATGATTTCAATGGGTTCTTCGATGAAATGCAACTTCTCGTCGATTCTTACTTCGTCAAGAGGAATAATAAGATCTTCATCCGATAAACATTTCTTCAAGTTTGAAACATGGAATGTATTGTGTATTCCTTGAAGCTCTTGGGGTAATTCCAGTTTATATGCCACCGGACCCACTCTTGATAAAATCTTAAATGGCCTAATATAATGGGGACTTAATTTCCCACGTTTTCCAAATCAAACAACACCTTTCCACGGTGATACTTTTAGCATAACTTTGTCACCACTTCGAACTCCAAAGGTTTACGTCTCACATCCGCATAACTTTTCTGTCTACTACGAGCAGCCAATAATCGGTTCTTGATTTGCACAATCATCTCTGTCGTTTCGCGAATCATTTCTGGTCCCGTGAGTTGGGCATCTCCAACCTCACTCCAACATACATGCGATCTACATTTCCTTCCGTATAGAGCTTCGAAAGGTGCGGCTTTAATACTAGCGTGATAACTATTATTATATGAGAATTCAGCCAAAGGTAAGTGCTTATCCCAGCCACTACCAAAGTTAATCACGCAAGCACGCAACATGTCTTTAAATGTTTGTATCGTTCTTTCACTCTGACCATCAGATTCAGGATGGTAAGCAGTGCTCATATCTAAATTCGTCCCCAATAACTTTTGAAGAGATCTCCAAAACCTTGATGCGAAACAAGGGTCTCGGTCCGAAATAATCGACACAGGTACCCCGTGCCTACAAACAATCTCCTTCAAATACAATCGAGTAAGCTTCTCTATTTTATACTTCTCATTCATCGGAATAAAGTGAGCAGATTCAGTCAATCGTTCAACAATGACCCAAATTGAATCATAGATGGTGTACTTGGAAACTTTGTAATGAAATCCATTGTAATTCTCTCCCATTTCCAAACAGGAATTTCTGGGTGCTAAAATAATCCTGACGACTTTTGGTGTTCAGCCTTGACTTTAGCACATGTCAAGCACTTACTGACTTATGTCGCAATGTTAGCTTTCATATTCGGTCACCAGTATAACTTCCTCAAATCATGGTACATTTTATCCGACCCAGGATGAATGGAATATTTTGATTTATGAGATTCCAGCATGATTAGACCTCTTAATCCTCCAAAAAAATGGTAACCATACTCGTCCTTTCAGACATTTTATACCATCGGATCTAACTTTAAATGGCTCCCCTTCGCCACGAAATCCTTCGGCACCAATAATTTCCTCCTTGCACGCTTCAACTTGTGCATTTCGAATTTGCTCGGTTAAATTGTTATGTAACGTTACCACTAAAGCACGCACTCGAATCGGTTCTTTATCCTTCTTTCTCAAAGCATCAGCGACAACATTCGCCTTTCTCGGGTGATAACGAATAAAACAATCGTAATCACTCAGAAGTTCAATCCATTTACGCTGCCTCATATTTAGCTCTTTCTGATCTAAAATATATTGTAGACTTTTGTGATCGGTGTATACCATACACTTAGTGCTGTACAAATAATGTCTTTACAGTCGAAGAGCAAAAACTACCAGCGCTCACGCTTCCTCGCATGTGCCAAGTCGATGGTAGTATAATTTGTCTTCATTCTTTCTAAGTTGCCTTGAGGTGTATGCAATCCACCTTTTACTCTCTGCATCAACACAGCTCCAAATTCTTGTAAGGGATTGCATCACAATACACACAACAAGTTCTTCACTTCCTTCGGGTAGTGTAATATTGGCGCACTACAACCATAATTTCTGCTGCAATGTTTGAAATGCCTCCCTCTTCGTCGTCGCCCACTCACAGCTAGCTTATTTTGCTACAGTGAGTTTAGTTATTGGTTTGGCTAGTAGAGAAATATCCTTGATATAACCGTGATAATGCTGCCAACCTAAAAATTATCGCCACTTCGTTGGTGTAGTCGGTGCAACCCAATTTTTAATGGCTTCAATCTTCGCAGGATCAACATGAAACTCCATACTATACAATACAGGGCCAAGAATTGCACGATATCAGCAAAAAATCACTTTTCGAAAACTTAGAGTACAACCCTCTCTCTTTTCGCTCCTTAGAAAATTCAAGGTTAGTCTTCAAATGCTTCAACATGTTCTGCTTTATTTTTTGGTATAAATCATAATGTCATCTATGAATCAATCACGAATCTTTTCAGTCAGCTTGCACTATGCGATTCATCAAATCCATGAATACTGCAGGTGCATTAGTCAGTCCAAAAGGCATTACTTGAAACTCATAATGTCCATAACGAGTTCTAAACGCTGTAATTGGAATGTCTTCCTCGCGGATACGAAGTTGATGATAACCAGACCGTAAATCAATCTTCAAATAAACACTAGAACCCTGCAGCTGATCAAATAAGTCATCAATCCTCGGTAATAGATATCGATTCTTGATCGTCAACTTATTCAGTTCTCGGTAATCAATGCACATTTGGAATGATCCATCCTTCTTCTTCATGAACAAGACCGGAGCTCCCTACGGTGACGAGCTCGGTCGAATAAAACCTTTCTCCGATAACTCTTGCAGTTGCTTAGACAACTCCTTCATTTCGGATGGTGCTAAACGATATGGCGCACGCGCCACAAGTGCAGCACCGGGAATAGGATCAATACGGAATTCAACTTGCCTGGGTGGTGAAAGTCCAGGTAATTCTTCAGGAAATTCCTTGGGAAAATCTCGGATAATTGGAACATCTTATAATTGCTTCTCCTTCTATTCATGTTCAGTAACTTGAGCTAATAATAGCTCACAACCCTTCTCGATATACTTTTGAGCCTTAATGCAAGAAACAATCTTCAATCGGGAATTATTTCTATCGCCTTCGATAACCAACGTCTTACCCTCCAGGGGAATTCTAACCTTGTTCTCTCCACAAAAAATAGCGACATCATATCATGATAACCAATCCATCCCAATAATGATATCAAAATTTCCTAGTTCTATTACCATTAAATCGATCTGAAAAGAACGGTTTAAAAGATTAAGTGTACACCCTATTAATACATTATTGGTACTTACTATTTTTCCATTGGCCAATTTGACTTCATAGCAAGTATCTAACTCAACTGGTTCTATATCAATAAGGGTACTAAAATTTGTAGACACAAAACTTTTATCGGCACCCGAATCAAATAAAGCATTAGCATATCGATTATTGAGTAAGAGTGTACCAGTAACGACTTTCGGATCTTGCTGAGCATCCACGGCTCCCTACTTGTAAACAGCTCCAGGGTTATTTCCACCTTGTCCATTCTTTTTCAACTTAGGGCAATCTCTCTTTTGGTGACACTTTTCATTGCATTTAAAACAAGTCACATCTTTTCTGTCGAGGCTCCAACAAGCAGCAGTCTTGTGCTTCAACTTACCACACTTACCACATTTCCAACAATCCCCAACATGCTTCTTATTCTTGCACTTTGGACAAACTTCGTTGTCATTTGGTGCAGCATTGGTCATACCTCCAGCATTAGCCCTTCTTTGGTTGTGCCAACGATTATAATCGCGTCGATTGTCACCACGACCACCACGATCTCCTTCACCTTTCCTCTTTTCACTCTCAGAAACCTCATCAGTCTTGTCTTGTAATATTTGTCCCATGGGCTGATAAGCCATACGGACAGCCTCATCAATACCAGCAGGCCTCGATGATGTCACATCACTACATATATTCTTCGACAACCCATGAATATACTGCTCCACCTTTACCTGCTCAGGCTCTACCATTCTAGGATACAATAAGGCCAATTCATGAAATCGGTTTGTATACCCATCAATATCAGTCCCTTTTAACTTTAAGTTGTATAATTCTTGCTCCAGCCTTTGCAACACACTTCGAGGACAAAATTCCTCGGTCATCCACTTTCTCACCTCAGTCCATGGAGTACCATTAGCATCATCAATACCTATGGAAGCAATCCTTCCATTCCACCAAGTCAATGCACGACCTTGGAGAGTAGCACTTGCAAATTTCACCTTATCCCTTTCCTTGCAATCACTAATTTGAAACACATATTCTAGTTTCTCAAACCACTGACATAATCCCACGGCACCCTTGGTGCCTTTAAAAGGTTGTGGGCCACACTTCATGAATGTTACGTAAGTACACCTAGTAATTTTGGGTGCTGCTGGTCCGGCACCACCAACTCCAACACCACCGGCTCTAGCACCATCGGCTCCAGCACCATCATCTCCAGCACTATCGGTTCCAGCACCACCGACTCCAGCACCACCATTTCCATCAGAAGTAGAGTTCTTCAATTTCTTTCTCGGATGCTCGGTATCCTCATCATCAGATGGCGGCTTCAAAATAGCCCCAACGAACCATATCCAAGTAAAATCTCTTATTCCACACTCGGGACTCATGTAACCTCCTTTCAGCAATATCACACTCCATACGAGCCTACACCAACTTAGTCTCAGTCTCAGCCAATTTTTTTCTTCAATGTGGCATTCTCCCCACTCTCCAATACCGACATCCTCTCGAGAACATTACCCAAAGTACGCTCGACATTTTCCAAATCATGATTAAGTAACTCCCTTTCTTTTTCTTTGATTTTATTCTTGGATTTGAGAAGAGCAATCTTAGTTTGGCACGTACCCAACTCGGCCTCCATGACTCTAGCTTATACACGTGATGCCTCCAAATCACGCCTTAAGGCCCACGGTGCTAATCCATCAACATGAGATGAGTCACGAGCAGAAGATGACTCTCCTACCTCAAATAAACCCCTTAGAAAGTCGCGAATAACATAAGGCTTTTAGGTAATAGTCCCAGCAGTAGCCTCGGGTACAACATCGACCTCCTCGTCCTCTGACTCAAAATCAGATGACACATCTCCAGGTGGCGGGGTTTTGTCACCCTCCACCTCATAAGAAAATATCAACTCAGCATCATCCTCGAGCTCAGTCTCAATATCTTCCTCGGGTTCCTCTTCAGGATCTTCTTCAGGATCTTCTTCGTCATAATCAACCAAATCAATATCGTCGGGAATGTTAACCATTTCGTTGGGATCATGGATATTCACAACTTGGTTCGGCTCGGGAACAACTGGGTTCACTTTGGGAATAACTTCGTTCGACTCATTAAAATGATTAGGGTTCTCTATGACAATATGCGTCGTATAAATATCTCGTATTAGTATTAAATAATTACATAATTAACATTTATATTCAAATAAATGAAAATTTCATATTATAACATATATATTTTTCCATATATATATCGATAAATAATTCCTTCTCATTCTTGTCCATCGGTAATTCGAAGATTTCGCTTGCACAGTTATAATTAAAAGATTTCAAAAATCCTTTCGTTTATTTTTTTTGAAAATCTTTTGTTCTTTATAACTTAAGCTCTTGATACCAATCTGTAACACCCCCATATTTCATATATCAGCGGAAGGGTCATTTAGGGTGCTACGTCTTAATACAATAACTCAAGCATAGAAAACGACTCGAAAAGAGACGTTTTTAAATATAACTATTCGAAATAAAAGTTTCACAACATAGGTCCCAAAATGTTTTCATAATCAATACATCCTTTTCAAATATTTTCTTTGAATAATTTTCTTTAAATGGGCCTTCAAAATATTTATTTCATTAGCTTCTCTGAAATCTTCATCACCGAATTACCTTTAAGGACCTGAGATAAACCATGCTAAAAAGTCAACAATATTGTTGAGTGAATCCATAGAGTTTATATATATAATAAATTCCAAACACAAATATCATTTCTCAAAATCATCAAGACATAATGATGTGGATCAGACAAAGTTATAAGGGGATTATTATAAGCCTCATGACATTGAACGTTACCATATAATAAAATGTCCACTATACACCCTCTCTATGAGTGCATATTACTCTCTATACAACGCATTTGTAGTGTCATTTGCCCGACACGAGACGATAGCCAGTCGTCACGGATTGGAGATGACAATCTCCAAATAGTACTATTCCATGTATAAGCGTCTACCATTACCCAGTAGTTAACAATTCATGATTTCCACGGGTCTTTTATCTAGCGAGTTAAGCTAACTTATAATAATCAAGGCTACTAGCATACATTTAGTCCCTTATGTTCTATTTTTAAAAACAAGCATGTTATCCTCCTCGCGGGTTTATAAAATAATTAAAGTATTAAAATGCAAGGCTATGAACTCACTTAGTGATGTCGGACGAGAATATCGATGAATAAAAACTTCGGAAGTAGGCGCGTCAATCAACCAAGACCTATATAAATTGTAACGGGTCTTAGGTTTCTAGTCGATAAAATTAACGAAAACTCATAAATTAAATAAGTATATGTATACATGTAGTTTATATGATGACCATGCCCTTGCAACATATTTATTTCACACTTAGAGTTTTCTAGGTTTTTAGCTTGTTTTATTATTAGCCCACTTATTCATATTATTCAATTTAGTCCTAAAAGCCTAATAGGCCCATTAAGTTATTAAGTTGATATTTTCAGTCAAAGACCAGGTCCTAGCCCATTAGTAAGGTCCAAGTGGATTAGGCCTAAAGCTAAGTCCAATAAGTCCATTTTGTTTCATTGGGCTTAGTGGTCCAATAAGCCTTACAGGTCCATTTTAGCTCATATACAACTTTTATTATAAGTTTTCGGGTTCTCGAGGTCGGGATACTTTTATTATCAATATGTTAGTATTTTAAAATTCCCAAGAATTTGGTCCTTACCACCTCGGGTTTTAGTTACAAAAATCGCTTTACATAGTATAGTGTTCTGGTAGTAGTAAATTTTGTATACTTTTATGTTAACGAAAATAGTCATAATTTATAAACCGTAAATTGTATAATTGATATATTTATATGCTTGGATTAATAATTAAGTGTACTTTACAGATTCAAAGTCATTTTTATACCTCTTTTAATATTACTTATACATATGGGTATATTACTACCTAATGGTCAAGTTACTAATTAGGACTGAAATTTCACTTTCACCATTTTTGATGTCATTTACAAACCATAAAGAGTTGGTTGACTATCCAATTGATGCAGAATCTACATGACTTTAGCTACAACCCATAGTTTTTACTTTTTAATTGGTTTAGCCCGTAAATATGACTTTTTACACAATCTGTACAGCAAGGTCCAAATTTGACTAGTTTTAGTGTTTTGACCATAACTCATTCATTATTTACTTTCTTGGAATCATCCAATTTACCCAATGTACATAAGAGATTTATCTATGACCTCATGTCATCAAATCAATCCTCAAACCTACTGAATTTTATAGAATATACTGTTCATTACAGCTCATAATTTTGATGATCTTTTCACTTGATTTAGATGACTATTTTAGCTATAATTAACCTAGATCTATACATGCATGGCCATTTTTATTACTTGATCATCAAATATCATACATGTACATATACAATTGAAAATCAAAAGAAAACATAAACAAAACTCAAGAGATTTTTACCACAAGAAATATGTAGAAAATGATCAAATGATCAAAACAAGAACAAAGCTTCAATCTTCAAACTTGATCTTCACCCAAAATAATTTTTGATCAATATTTTTCTTTACCCAAAATGACTTGATAAAAACTTGTATAACTTCAGCCCTAAAATGTAAATAACCCTTCTTGAAAACCCTTTTCAATCACCTCAAAAATACAAGGAATATACTAGGTTGTCATTTTTACTAGTGTGATTATTTTGTGATCTATAAAATTGTATAGAATTGGTGTTGTGGCTATGGTGTGAACGGCTCAAAGAGGACCAAAGGAGGGTTTTTGGTGCTTTAGAAAAACTATGAGAAGTATACAAGGGTACTAGTTAGTCAAAGTAGTTTAAGTATGGAAGTAAGTATTCACAAAGACAAAACAAGCAATATACAAGCATTTAAAGCATAATTTTATCTTTTTAGGGCCATTTTTGACATAATACGGATATGTGTTTTCACACATATCGTATAACTTGTCCCACATTTTGTAAATGCGGGTATTATAAAAGTCTGATATTTAAAAAAAGTATGATTTGTAGCCGTTTTTCGTAAAACGTAAAAATAGTACGAGACACGAAAAATAAAAACAAATGCAACAAAAATATTTCTATGGCATTTTGAAAATATAAACGTCAATGCTTAACGTAGAATTCGCCGGTTCTTTGTAAACGTCACGTAAATTACAAATGTAAGCCTTAATTTTTCCCGGTTAGTCGTGAGTTCATATCTCAACATAAAAATGAAAAATATAATTAATACTCGAGAATAAAATAACGACCTAAAATTGACGGATTGTCACAGGGAGTTTGTTGAGCACACAATTTTGAAAGAATTTGAAATTTTCTTTTTGAAAATATCTTTAAAATTGTGCTCAACAGGAAAATATATGAGATATATCTTATTTACCATCATTTTCCTTAGTACTCCTCTTGAGCATTCAAAACTTTAAATGTTTATACGACTTTGCTCAAGACCGAGAAGATATGAACTTCCTATTGTTTAGGATAAATGTACATCAATGAACATTTTCCTTTCTTTAGAGACCGAGTTCTAAGCTGACATTTACTTAGAAGTCGTAGAAAAAGTGAAAGGACATGTTTTGAAAGCATTTGAAACTCTCGCTCGAATTCATTTATTCACCCGTGTTAATATTGATCAAAATTTCTAGGTGCGCAAATGTTATTGATTGTCGAGAGACATGTCGAAGAAGATTATTTTTGTATTTTTCAAATTTTTTGATTTTGTATTTTGCTTTTATAGGTTTTATATTTTTATATATATTTTTTCTAATAAAATATATATAGTTGAGTAATGTTTTAGACACACAAAAGAAGGTATGAGAGGATGTGTCTAAAGGCATTAAAGCTTGGTTTTCAAAAAGCTCCCCCACAAAAATTGATCCACTTATAAAGAGTGATTCGAATTTTGAAAGCGACATGAGGAGGGAGTGTTGGACACTGAATTTTAAAAGATTTTGAAAATCCTTTTGAAAAATTCTTGAAAAAATTGTGTTCAACAGTTTTGAAAACAAGAAGATTTCTCTTCTTTTGAAGGTAAAGCGCACTAAAGCGTACACTCACCTTTTATCTAAAGCTCGGGTTATGCACTGAAGTGTACATAAGCCATTGACTTGAGCTAACAAACATTGAATGTTTCGAAAGTAGCTCAAGACCGAAAAGATTTCTCTTTTCGTTGTTAAAGATAAACGCACTGACACGTACATTTTCCTTTTATCTGAAGAACGGGTTGCAATCTGACATTTGATTACAAGCCATCGCCGAAGATTAGAGAACAACAATCAATCTATTATACTCTTATATCTATTGCATCATACTCTTACAACTGCTAAATCATACTATTATAGCTAGTCATCCAAATTCAAAAAGTACAATACAAAGAAATTTGATATGCACATTCTTATATTTCCTAGTACATTACTGTTAGTATTTTTATATTCGCTCAATATAAAACTACAGGCATTATTCTATAACATCACAGACAATAGCATCCAAACACAATTGATTTATATATCTTGTGTTATTGATTCATGAAGTAACACGCCCCGGACCCATATTCCGCTGCGACCCAATTTGGGGGTGTTACATACCACATCACAAACAATAGCATACAAACACAATAGATTTTGGAAAAAAAATGACAAGCCACATTTGAGACTAAATCACCTTTATAAACAACATTAGAAACCTACTGCATTACAGGCATTATTCTACCACATCACAGACAATAGCATACAAACAAAATCGATTTTACAAAAAAATGTCGAGCCACATTTTAAACTAAATCACCTCTATCAACAATCTTAGAAACATATTGCATTACAGGCATTATCTACCACATCACAAACAATAGCATACAAACACAATCAATTTCGGAAAAAACAGCAAGCCACATTTTAGACTAAATCACCTTTATAAACAACATTAGAAACCTACTGCATTACATGCATTATTTTACCACATCACAGACAATAGCATACAAACACAATCGATTTCGAAAAAAACGACAAGCCACATTTTAGACTAAATCACCTTTATAAACAACATTAGAAAACTAATGCATTACAGGCATTATTCTACCACATCACAGACAATAGCATCCAAACACAATTGATTTCGTAAAAAACGACAAGCCACATTTTAGACTAAATCACCTCTATAAACAACATTAGAAACCTACTGCATTACATGCATTATTCTACCACATAACAAACAATAACATACAAACAAAATTGATTTTGGAAAAAACGACAAGCCATATTTTAAACTAAATCACCTCTATCAACAACCTTAGAAACCTACTGCATTACATGCATTATCTACCACATCACAGACAATAGCATACAAGCACGATCGATTTTGAAAAAAACGGCAAGCCACATTTTATACAAAATCACCTATATAAACAACATTAGAAACCTACTGCATTACAGGCATTATTCTACCACATCACAAACAATAGCATACAAACACAATCGATTTCCAAAAAACACCAAGCCACATTTTAGACTAAATCACCTATATAAACAACATTAGAAACCTACTGCATTACAGGCATTATTCTACCACATCACAGACAATATCATACAAACACAATCGATTTTGGAAAAAACGACAAGCCACATTTTAGACTAAATCACCTCTATAAACAACACTAGAAACCTACTGCATTACAGGCATTATTCTACCACATCACAGACAATAGCATACAAACACAATCGATTTCAGAAAAAACGACAAGCCACATTTTAGACTAAATCACCTCTATAAACAACATCAGAAACCTACTGCATTACAGCCATTATTCTACCACATCACAGACAATAGCATACATAGGTTTATACCACATTTTAAATATAGTGCATCACAGTTACAAAGTCTAGTGCATCACAGTTACAAAGTCTGGTTGAGACATTTTATCAAACATATTGTATGCAACTTTCCTAAACACATTTTCTATCCACTTTTTTCTACATATTGTTCTAGATCTAGAAGAAAACATACACAAACATACACATACACACACTCTTCAACGCATCTGAAAGTCTATTTCATCATACTAAAAAAACTTAAATTGATAAAAAAGATGCAGTAACAAAATTAGGGTTCATAAATTAACTTACAAGGCCGTTTACGATGCGATGGATTTGATTTGTAACAATTAAATTGTGCTTCGAAGGTTTAAAAAAATTACGATGAGATGCGACGGATTTGGTAAAAAAATACGATCTGTTTATGATGAGATTGAAGGAGTAGTGATTTGATTAGAGAGAAATATGATGTATATGTGTGTGAATTTTTAGAGAGAGAAAGTGTGAAGTTTAAGAGAGAGAGAGAGTGAGATCGATACTGAGAAAGCGAATGGCACGTGAGATGTGTAAATTACACTATTACACAATTGCCCTTGAAGTTTGTTTTATTTACGAAATTGCCACCGCCATTTTTCATCTAGTCAAATCTGGTAAAATATGATCCAATGGTTGAGATCTTCTCCTACCTTTTTTATTATAACACTCTTTTTATTATAACCTCACCCTATATATATATATATATATATATATATATATATATATATATATATATATATTCTCCATCGGCATTCATCGCGCAAAGAGTGTAGTTATTTATTTATTTAATTTTTTAACATTGGAAACTGTGCCATATTATTAAGGATATAGGGTTTTGGTTATTATTAGGGTTTTTAGGGTATTATTAGGGTTTATGTTTTGGTTTTATATTGATATCGGTAATCTTTGTGAACGTTTTAGTATACCTATACGTTGTTTAAAATTTTCTTTACTTAGTCATTTGTGTTGT
This sequence comes from Tanacetum coccineum, assembly GCA_026074375.1. Lineage (NCBI taxonomy): Eukaryota > Viridiplantae > Streptophyta > Magnoliopsida > Asterales > Asteraceae > Tanacetum > Tanacetum coccineum. The sequence continues at coordinate 48,989 of BQNB010024773.1, forward strand.
CTTTGATGAGCTCTACACAGTGAAGTAATATCTGTTAGAAATTGTTTTAATATGCATAAGATATGATGTTGCAAAGTGGGTCACTTGGGCTTATTTTTGTTTTTTTAATATTTTTTTTCAGTAAAATTGTATAACTATATTTTTGTATTTTTCAAAGTCATAATTGAAAATTTAAAATTAACGGTAGTCATTAAAATTATTACAACATAGGAAACACCAGGTGTATACAAGAGTACATGGCCAACGTTATTTTGATGATTTGAAAACATAAAAATAACAACAAACAACGCCATACATGGTTAGCAAACTGGTGTTAAGCAATAAAGCTTTTACATTTCTTTGTAGTTCTTGATCAATTGACACTTTTCTTTCATGCTCCTCAGCAACTCATCCCTGGCCATTTTCAAGTATGTAGCCTTTTTCATGTCCTCCCCTGTCATGCACCTTAGGGCGTAGCGACCATACTCGATAAGTGGGTGATCTGGTAATGTCATTAGTCTGTTAATTTCAGGCATACGGTTGGTAAATCTATCAGCAAAGCGATGCATCAAGCTTAACATTTGTTCCTCCAGACAAGCCTCTTCATCATGAGCTTCTTGTAGTGTCATAAGGATAGTTAATCTAACGTCATTTGGGTTAGTAGCCATGGTAGAAAATGAGAAAATACAATTAACAATTTGTGTGATTTATAAATTTATTTGAGACTGAGAGTCCCCAAGTTATGTCTCTATATATAAGCTATAATTTTATGAAATTTGCAGTCATTAGTCATTCAATGTCCGAAAAAGCTGATGATTTGTAAAATATTGTCATAAATCGTGTGAAATTTTAAGCGATTAAGAACACTGTCATTGAGTTGTTTTATCCGTTGTAGTAAAAAAACATCTGTATTGTCAAATCATGTCATATATCTTGTAAAATGTTAAGTGATAAATAAGATTGTCATTGAGTAGTCTTATCTGATGCAGTAAAAGCAAATGAATTGTCAAATCATGTCATATATCTTGTAAATTTCTAAATCTTAAACAAGTGTTTTACTCTATAGTCATGTCCTCTGCAGTTAAAAGCCAATGAACTGTCAAATAATTATTTATAGTTTTGAATTTCATATTATAACTTTAAATTTGGTAATGCATTTGACTAAACATTATCCATTGAAAACAATACGTAGTAGAAAAACCAAATATAATCTAGTAGATTGGCAACCTTATTTATCCCACTTGAAAAAAAAAACACACATGGTTGGCTAGGTGGTCTTAAGCAACATCATTCTAGAATCTATTGCCCTGTTAATGAAGTTTTGCTTTGCAGCAATACTTCTCAACAATTCTTGTCTTGCTATGATTAAGTTGTTTGTGGTATGTATATCCGCTTCATGGGTCATGAGTAGAGCATGTAATCCGTATCTATTAAGGCTCGTTGTAGGCATATTTTGCAACATTGTCATTTGTATCTCACGGCTACATATTTGCTAAAAAATAACGAGTTAAGTTGCACAACAACTGATTTGTAAGTGTGGCCTCAGCTTCAAGTTCCCTTTGTAGTTTGGAAACAATTGTTTTACATGCTTCATTTGCAGAATAAGTGATAAACTTTGTTAGTAGAAAGAAGCAGTATGTGTGTGAGAGGTTTGATTCTATTATAGATGATAACCTAGTTGATATAGGGGAAATAGCATGGACAGTCTTTATCAATAGCCTCAAAAAGTCAAATGCACTGTCAAATAATGTCATATATCTCGTACATTTATAAGAGATAATCGACATTGTTTTCGAGTTGTCTTTATTAATTGTCATTGCGTTGTTTTATGAAGCTCCGTACTGAATTATTTAATTTTCATGACTTTTTTGATTAAAAAAGAGGAACAAAGTGTGTACATTGAAAAGACATTCTTAATACATATATGATACATATTTAGTTACATGAATATTAGTACATACGATTCCTCTAATTTCCCATTTGACGTTGAACTTCTTTAGTTTCCTCGTCTTTAAAGTGTTCTTGTTCCTCCCATTCAACCATTTGATCGAAAGTGTAATCATTTTATGTTTGCTCCCTTTTATGGTCTTCACTTTCACTTGTGTAGTTAGTTATGACATGGTTCATCATTTCTGCCAAGCTAGCATTCAGGAAAATATATTTTGCTATAACAAAATTGACTCCGAGGTGGTCAATGTAAATTTCCAATTTTAATGTGCTGAAGATATATCAAACATGACATGCATATCATAGTTGTTTCTAAGTTTGACGTTTATTGAAAAGCCATTGTGTGGTATTTTATAATAAAGAGCATGAATCTTTGTACCTAAAACATGAAACAAATATTGTTTCATCTCTTCTAGTTTCATTCTTGGAATGGTGTTGTTCCTTGTTCCACTATTGACGTACATCGGGTTTTTTGTGTGATCAATTACCAATTGGCCATTATTGTGAACCACAATTTTGAAAATGGTTTGCGTGTAGGGTGTAGTAGGTTTTGTTTTATTAATAAATCCTAGTTTACCAAGAAATTCATAGTACTCAAACTTTTTATTTTTTTGTTTCTGCATTTGATGTAGATACCTAAGTGATTCTTGTTGTTTTATTTTAGTTTCTTCAAAAATGATACCTGCAAATGATTCTTCCAAAGAGCCATCGTTTGGAATCAACATTGTGCTTAAATTAATGGGTTTATGAGAAACAAAAATCTGGAGCTTCCCAGCAGCTTTTGCAATGTCGTACATACATTAGTATAATAATCATTCTTAATTGTTTTCATACATGAAAACGTGTTGTTTGGTGGCAATGTGTAATAAATAGTAGTGAATCGTCTTGGTATTTTTCTTGTTAGAAAGCTAACCATATCTTCAAATTCTATTGGAAGAACATTAATATTTAGTACTAAACCATCTTGGTAGGTTAGCATATTAAGTTTGAATTCTCCGTTGTGGTTTACATCGAACTCGAAAGTACTATTAGTAGATGTCGACATTTTGTGAAAGAAAGAAGTGTGAATTGAAATATATATTTATTGAAAATATATATCTGTATACATGTGTATATATATATATATATATATATATATATATATATATATATATATTTATTTATTGCAAAGCGTAAAGTTGATAATTCAATTTGGTGTCAGAAATGATAAGTCATTTCATTGTCTAAATATATCATTTTATATTGTTACACACTAAAACATGGAAAGTAGATGATACAAACAAGCACAAGATAATATAAAATGTAAATTAGAAAATGACAAAACAATCATCAAAGATTGTTTTTTAGTAACTAGTCAAATAATTTTTTTGAACAAGAAGGTTTTCCTTGATTTTATGTTTTGTTTCTCTCATCTTTGCGCTGCTCGGCCACGACAAGTGGGGATATCGCCAAAGGTACAAGACCTGAATCAAGACTACAATTAGGTTTCTTTATATAAAGAAATGTTGAGGAGTTTTCATCGTAACCCAAACATTTTGTTAATATTAATTTCACTTGATCGGTTGAAAAGCTGTCCAACTCTATAGGATCTACGGTAGCAACCATGTCACTAACAAATTTTCTTCCAGGCGGACTAGTGAATCTTTCATAATGGTGTAGTAGGACCTTGAATTTCATTGTTTGAACTTTAAAATGAGTTAAGGAAACAATGTAATGTTGTTGTTGAAGTTGAACCTCAACCATGTGGTTTATATAGTGTGACCCACTGCCACGTACATTTATTGTTTTTGCATCAATGACAATGAGGTTGTCCAGAGTATTTAAAGCCAAAAGGTTCAATTATTTATGTAATATGTTGTACTAACATATTTAGTTTACTCTTTGCAAAATGAAATATATTACAACAATCATAGCATATATTACAATTTAACAACAAACCAACAGAAATCATAAAAACATACAAATGGTTAAAAACCAAAAGACTTAAACCAACTATTTGAACCATTAGTGTTTAGATCATCTAGATGTTGTGGTGCATATTGCTGAGAATCATATTGTTCATACATTTGAGCTGATTGTGTGTGATGTCCATCGTATGGTTGAGATGTGTCTATGTGATGTTGCTCGTAAGGTTGTGATGGGTATGTGGTTTCACCGTATTGTTGTGATGTGTATTGGTTATAACCCTATAAAGTGTTGTCATACTGTTGATGTGGGTTGTAGAATGATGGTTGGTCATTTCTTGGAATTTCTTGATCATGTCGTGTACGTATGTTTACAGGCGGCTCAACGACAAATAGTTTATTGCACTGGTCACGTCTGTGTCCAGCTTGTTTGCATTTGCTACAATGTATAACTCTTGGCTCCTCTCCTTGAGATTGTATACGGTTTTTATTTTTTAGACGACCGGGCTGTTGGTTGTCCATTCGATGAGGAATAACTTTTTGAATATTGTGCGAAAATTCCCATTGTTGCATATTTCCAAGAAAATGAATTGATTCCGCGTAAGTGCCTTGATATTTGTCCTTTTTAAACCAATCGACTACAAATTAGACACAATCCTTCAAACCCACAAACCTTGTTACAGCTATAACATGACCACACGGAATCCTTGAAAGCTGCCATTTACGAAATTCACATGTGCCTGTTGCTAAGTTGACTTCACGAGTATATTGACCGTCTGAAACTTGGTATTGATAATGGTTAACACCGTTAACAACCCATGTGGCACTTTTCATCCTTTTTTACTGACTTTGTTTGCTACCCAATCAGTTTTGCTACAAGAATACATAAACAAAAATCAATTTAGTAGTTGATATTAAAAAAATGAAGTTTTAGATTATGTATTCAAAGAGAAATACCTGCAAGTTCTCGACGTTTATAATTTTAGTCTTGCACCATCAAATGATACGTCTCGGCCAACATTAACACCGGTAGCTTTCTTTTTAGTACATTAACAGCATTAACGGACTCCACACTATTTGATGTCATATAATTGTAACGAACTAGTGGGCAATGCGCTCTTGACCATCTGTGAGGACCAGCTTCACAAAGCTTGTGGTATGCATCAGGCTGAACAGCCTGTAGTATGCTCATGTTGCTTGCAAATTCTTCTGGTGTATATGCCTTGCATATTTTCCAGAACAGACATTTTTTTTCTTTTTCAATGATAGGTTCATCATAAGATGACGATAACATACAACATGAAAGGCTAAAGGGGATTCATTGTGTACTGCCAAAGCTATAGCAGGATGCCTATCAAATATGAATAGCAAATTAGGGTTATCACCTATGAATTCTTTGAGTACAAACATCCAATGTGACCAACATAGACCTGTTTCCCTTTTGCATATACCAAAAGCAATTGGCACAATCTGATTGTTTTCATCCATGCCCACAGCTACAAGATTTGTTCCTTTGTATAGACCCTTTAAATGCGACGCATCGATTATAAGCAAAGGGCGTAGATAATTGAGGAACGTACGAATCTGAAATAAAACATTATAAATATACTATAGTGACGTACTAGTATTTTATTATTCAGAAAAGCTAAGCATGACTTACCGAAGCACCAATGGCAATGAATAACATCTCAAAAAATCCTTTTTTGTTTGTTTTGATACGTGTGACTGTCCCTTGGTTTTTTCTTTCTAGGTTGTGATAATAATACGGTAGCATTTCAAAAGATTCATACGGTGAACCCTTTATCTGTTGTATCCCATAATCCTTTCTTCTCTATGCTTGTTGGTAAGATATATTTATTTTATATTCTGACAAAATATCTTGTTATATATCTTTCCCTTTTAAAAGACGCTTACTATCTTGTAACTTAGGAATGATAATGTGAGCAATTACCTTTTTGTTTGCATTTAGATGGTTAGGATATGTTTGAGTTTTGGGACACGTGTGAACATCATTAAGATATGTAATGTAATATTTATATGTATTATCCCAAAGTCTAGCATGAAGCTTCTAAGCACACTCATTAAAACCGTCATTTAAATCTTTCAACCTAACAGCCAAGTCTAAAGCTTCCTTATTGTCAAAAATATTATTTTGTTTAACTTCTGATTGTTTATTATAATTCTTTGAAATAATAGGTTTTGACTTGTAAACTGGTGTTTCTGGAATATCAGGCTTAAATGACATGAACTTCTTCCATTTATGGTAAATGGGTTATGGGTTTTCATCTACACCATCATCAGAATCATTTTTTTCATCTTCGTTTTTGTCGTTTGATCCGAAAGCAAATGAGGATTCTGATTTTGTGAAACGGGGCTCATTTTTATAACTGGATTCATTCAATTGAAAATCACTAGGTTTAAAATTCAAAGATAAACCATTGTTGAAAAAAGAAGTACTAGTCATATTATTATTAAAAATAGATGGGCCGTTGTTTTCGACAGTAGGCGGTTCAAAAAAATTAAAAAACATGTTGTTTTGATTGTTTGCCCCTAAATTTGTAGTTTCATCTATTGGTTTATGCTTAGAAACATAGAAATGTGCTAATTGATATGTGGACTACAAGCACAATCAACAAAGAATCGTACCTCAGCATGCTAGTGAGAGAAAACACCTTAAGTATGTGTAATATGAATTGAACAACCAACCCTTCCCATGGCTAGAAAGGGTGTTTAAATACAAGAGTTTAAGTGCCCTAAGTGGGCTATGGAGTGGGCTAACATGTGGGTAAAGACTCGGCCCAACACCATAATTCATACGTTAATGATTAAACTACGAGCTATGTTATTCTAGACAATACACGGGGTGACCGAGTCTTTTTCGTAAACCTAACAATCTCCCCCTTGGGGAGGTCACCCCAGAAAATATAGTTTGAATTCTAGCATTCTAAGTCTTGATCTAATGACAGTAGCTCGTAATCTTTGATTCTTCATTCATTGGTTTCTTTGTACAAAATGTAGTGATCTTTTGACTTTAAGCTTTAGCTTGTTCCATTAGGCTTGTCTTTGTATGTGATCTTGAACATTCTTGAGATCATCAGCCAATCTTAATCTCTAATCATCATCTTGTGATCTTTTACTTTGTGTGCTCGTGACTTTTAGGCCGACATGCTCATACTTGTTGCAATCTTGAAACCATGACTTAGTATTTGCATAACTTCATCACTTCATGACTTTATTACTTTCACGTACTGATGAAGAAGTTGATATCAGAGTTGCGGAAGCTTTAGGTCATTCTTCCTTGATGTTGCGAAGTCATTGAGTCTTGAGTATGAGCATGTGGCTATGAACTTGACTCTGCTGGAACAGGTTGACGCCATCTCCATCTTTATATGAACCTGTAATAAAACAGTTAGCAATAAAGTTGTGGGACGAATATGGCTTTGTCATTCGCCCGTGTTTGGTTGGAGTAACCTTCGAATCCGTGAGGACCGACCTGTGATCAGGTAGATTCAATCTTAAGAAGAATCTCCTTGACAGGATTTCCAGCATCAGTATCGGATCTTCTAATGCATAAACATCAGAATCATCATACTTGCCTGTTCTCTTTATCAGAACGTCTCAAAGCAGACAGCACAATAAGAGTGAATCAATTAGTTACTGTTTTACCGATTGATGAGTAAAATTGATTTGAAAATCAATCGACGTGTCACTTGAGAAATTGATTTTGTTACACATTGAGAGTGTTAAGATTTTATCAAACTTCGTCAATCGTCAAATCAAGAGTCTGGACCGATTTGATGTCCAGTGTCATAAGTTTGATCCATTTAAGGATCTTACAAGTCACCTACCATGAGCTTGTTTGATGTTGGCTCAAGCAGGATTTCCATCTTCATTGTGAATACATAAGTATCACTCGGATGTTCTGGCAAAATCACAAGGATGATGCGTAGGACTCTGAGTATATATTCCTTGTTTTCACAATGTGTGAAGAACAAGTACATTTGAATAGTGTCCTAACGATATTAATTGATGATCTCTTGGCTCTAGACTCAATAGTGCATTTTGATTTAAGTGAGCGAAGGCTGGAGCAGACTACCACCTTTTTAATACCAACTATCTCGGAGTGAGATAGTCAGTAGATTACGTGTTAAGTCTCCGTGACAATTGAAACAGAAATCTTTTGAGAGATTCTGAGTGGCTAGGGAGGGTTGTGCAGCATATCAATGGGTCTGTGATACTTGTCTTCAATGTCAATAATCAACCAAGTGATTCTGACAGCATATGTATTGACCCGGTTTCTGCCTAATGTTAAAGGAGGGCTGCTTTCTTTTCACCCTTTATCTTAACATTTCTTTTTCATTCTTCAACCCCTTCAGTGCTTACCGAGACTTCATTACTAGTACCTTGTTGGGTATGTTCCAGTACTAGCTCCATCTCAGTCCGCACTATTCCCTTATTCTCACATTACTCCTTTTGTAATCATACCTAAGGACTTCTACACTAACTAGTGGATTGTCCCTGGGTAGATCCCTCCGGCTCTGGCGGGATCATAGGAACATGTACCTAACCATACCATCCTTATAACTCCGATAAAGTAAATACAGGGTCGGTCTTTTGGTACTGTTCTCTTCGCCATAAAACCATTTGAAAATCAATCAAGGTACGGGCGATGTAAACATCAAAGCATTAGTACCTCGATTGTTTTGATTCATGAAACTGCTCCCCCTCAACATGTGCGTCGATATTTGAAATTGTTTGGCACATGGAGGGAGGAGTACCTGCTTGAGTCTTAATAGATCACATTTTATCAGATTTAATATTTAAATCACATTCTCTCCCCTGATCAAAAATTTCAAACCCTTTGAGATTTAGGATCTCAATTGATTTAAATATGTTAGAAAATTTAGGAGAAAATGTGGTCTGATTAAATACAAGCCGATATTGGAACCTATATATGCTCCCCCTCAATTAATGAGGGATTCTGTTAGTTTCAGTTATGATGAGTTTATAAATGATTTGGAGTTTAACGAGAAACTCATGAAAAATTCATAAACTGACACATAACACTGATTACCACACTACTTATTGATTTACAGGGTGTATGTTACATAACAGATGATATTGACCTTAATGTTGGAATGATGAAATCATTCCATTCTCTTGATTAGTCGGTAGTCAACATCTCTGAACCATCCACTAAAGAAGCATTCGAGATTCCTGAAGATTCTTCAGATCTTTAACATTCTACCAAATATCTCGATGAACTGTTGATTGTTGTGGTGGAGGTGGTGGTGGTGGTAGTGTTGATGTTGTTTCAGTTGTCGCTGTAAAGCTGGAAGGAACATTCTCATTGGCCATGTTATCTGCACAATTCTATCAACAAAGATAGACAGACATGACAGATGTATGATGCTAGATGAGAATTTTAGCCATGGTTGATTGGCATGCCATATTTGATTCAGGTGAGATTAAATCACAAGCGGTAGACTTAAATCATCATCAAACCGCTACCTCGTAGCAATTTTCCTTCTTATATATTAATATTCATATCATAAATCAAATCGCTATAACGAATTTTTAAGCAAACAACTATCGATCACATGCAATTCAATCATATTTCAACTTTCAATTCAAGATCTTAGGGACCTAATTCCAACACAGAAAGTACAATCCTGAGCATAACACGAGTGCATAATCACTTAATCGACAACAATCAAACTGCAATCGACTAGCAAGAAATCAATCAACATTCGAAAATCATTCAATTAGATCATACAAATGCATGGGGATCATATTTGAACATCAAACTCGAATTATCTAATCCTAACAACCATATCCCAGCAATTCAAAGTTGGCAGATTTAGTCCCTGGGATTTTAAACTTCTTATACTTACGGTATTAAGTATTTAGCGTTAAATAAGATTAGCAAATGGCACAACTGGTCCTTGTAGTTAATTACAGTTAGGAAACATTTAGCAAATTGCACATAAGTCCCTAATCTTTCTAACTAATGACACATTTGGCTTTTTGAGTTAAAGTTAATTAACTCCCCTTCAAATTGAAACCCCATTTAAATACAAAACCGTTTCTGTTTAAGTATAGGATGATTTAATACGTCCGTTTGATGTCATAAAATTTGAAAAACACTCTCCCCCTCAATCGATGACCCGTTTTCTATTGAAAGAGCTGTAGTCATTGATTGAGTGTCAAATTTTTATGAGAAATCCAGATCTGATTGATTTTCACACAACACTTTTACCACCGTGGTTAACTCAAATAATTTTTGAAGAATCATAGAATAAAAATTATTTGGTTAGAAAGAAGACTTCTCTTCTATATCAAGAAATAATGCACTGAAACGTACATTAGATCGAGGGTGCACAGATATAAAGTAATCCATGCCCGGGAGAACTTAATCACCCGTTGTTAGGAACAGCCGTCTTTTTGGCGACGAGCTTTCCTCATTTTGAAAACCGGGTTGCAGTCTGAAATAACTGCAAGCCATAAAGACATGTTTTGAAAAGTTTAAACTTCCGTTCGAGCTTCATTTAAAGACCCGTGTCATTATTGAATGACATTTCTAGGACCGTAAATGTTATCGATAAACGGAAGACATGTCTTGAAAAACTTATTTTTGGAATTTTCTATTTTCTGATTTTTATGGATTTTTGTTGGTTTTATATTTTTGTATTTCCTTTTTGAGTTAGAATATGTACATATTTACATAGGATACTTGAAGCAAATCTGTTACTCATCCTGATTATCCTGAAGACGTTTGAGTGTCTCTGGCTTCATACTCTTCATGCCAAGCCTCGGGAGAATGAATTCAAATCGTTCTCTGGGTAGTGCCTTAGTGAATATATCCGCTAGTTGATACTCTGTCCTCACGAAATACAACTCAACCACTCCCTTCTCCACTTGTTCTCTGATGAAATGATGTCGGATGTCGATGTGTTTAGACCTGGAGTGCTGGACGTTGTTGCAGCATAGAGCTATGACACTCTTGTTGTCACAATACAGAGGGATGTGAATGTATGCAAAGCCATAATCCGATAATTGAGACCGTGGTATGTGCTTAATTACACATACCTTTTACCATAAAAAACGGACTTAAATGACCAAAAACAGACAAAAAACTACCAATATATGTTTGTTTTGCATTTGTGTTGTGTAGGAAACGGATATTCAGAAAATGACGAAAAAAAGCCAAAAACGACAAAACTGGGCACGGAATGGAAAAGTGTGAAAAGACGAAGCCAAATCGAAGCCAAAAAGGTACATCAAGTCAAAAAGTCAAATAGTCAAAGTCAACCCCGACAAAGTCAAAGTCAACTCCGAGAAGCCGAAGCAGAAAATATAACTTGAGGGACAAAATTTGCCAATTCCCAAAGTTACATTACAAAGAGAAAGAGGACAAGGGCTGAATTTGCATTATATTGAAAATACAACATTGAAGGGGCATTTCTGCCAAAGCCCCAAAGTTGTATTAACCAGGGATTGACTTTGCAAAAACCCTATATGAGTTGAGGGGGCT
>BQNB010024774.1:0-37284 GCA_026074375.1 Tanacetum coccineum
TGGGGGCCTTATTGATAAATTTCATACTTTGTGGAGCTCTATGGGTTTATATGATAGACAAACGTCCACTTTAGAAAATTTCACATGCGTAGTTTGCTTATCCTCTAAAAAATAAATGTTTAATTTGTAATAGGAAATGCTAATGAGCTAAACCGAGTAAATATCTTACAATGAGTTATATGGGTTCAAAGAATGTATTTGGGATCTAAATATATGTATGTAAAAAAAAGGATTAGAATTCTCTAAAGTTGAGTCAAACATGATACATCATGTTCACCAATCACAAATTAGTTAATTGTATAAAACTTTTTCTTTTAATAAAAATCATAAGCCCACTTATTTATTTTCACTCACAATAAACTTAACATGATCAATCATATTTGACCATAACCTTAGAGGATCATTTTCCTAAAAAAAGATATTGCTCTATCTTTCCAAATAAAATAAAAAAATTCTTATAATTACATGTTTGCAGCTAAATAGGTGTTTTAGATATTATTTAGGTTTATAACTAAAATCGTACAAATCCCACTATTGTAGTAAAAGTTTAAAGAAAATCCATTTACCAATATCTATTATTTTATTTCTTTGGGAAATGCATAAATACAGAATGCATTTTATTTTAAAAAATAGAGACAAGATTTGAGCATTTAATGTGGCGCCCAAAATTTGAGATTAATTAAACTGTATATGAATTTGAGCATTTAATGCATGCAACATATGAATTTGAGTGAACTTGAATCAAAAGACAGAATTCTTTGAGTCTTTTATTCGATAGCCCTTTTTTATACGTAGTATATATATTTTTAGTAATAATACATAAAAAGGTTAATTTAAGGGGAACTTGAGAACACCATTTCACCTCTAACAACTTTTCCTGCCCATTTCACCTCCATTAAATTGATAAAAAGCTTATAATCCTGTGATTATCTCATCAATTTTCTTAGCAAATCATAGATTCGGAATCAGATCACCAACGCGCATCTAGAGGTATCATTTTCCCCAAATTTGAAGAATTTTAAAATTCTTTTGAATCTGATTTTGGCGCTAATTTCGATCGATCGTTTTATACACTGTTATATGATTTCCGAATTGAATAATGAAGAGTTTTAATCAATCAATTGGAAGTTTCTTGTGAGTAATTGGGTTTTTTGCAGTTTAATAATCAATTTGTTTGAAACCCTAATTGGATCATGAGAACTAAAAGGGATCCAAAAATTCCTCAGAATCTGGGGGATTATGTACATAGTATTAATACAACAAAATCAAAGAATAAGAAAAGTGTATCAAAAAAGAATGGGATTAGTGATGTGAATTTGAATGTGGGAAATCATAGTAATAAGGGAAATGGGGGGAGTTGTGGCTGAAAATGGGGAAGGTGAGAATGGATACACAGATAGGAGGAAAAATGTTGGGGATGGATCTGGGAAAGAAGGGTTTGAGGGTGACTTGAATGGGAGACAATTTCCACCAATCAATGGTTTTGATGTGAATGAAAATGAGAATAATAAGGAAGAAAAGGAGTGTTTGGATAGTAATAGTAACAGTAAGAATGGAAATGGATTCAGTAAGTATTAGATAATATTGACTAAATATATTTGTACTTATCACTCCACAATTATAAGAGTTGATATACTCTATCACTCAACAATTATAGGAGTTGATTATATTGACTAAATATATTTGTACTTATCACTCCACAATTATAGGAGTTGATTATCTTGTATTCTTGTCATTATAAATATAGATACATCACACCATTAGATGTGTGGTTAATTCAATATTCATTATATGGTATCAGCCTAACTTTTCTCCCCTCTCAGTCTCTTTTTCCTGGTACCTCCTCATGTCGACCTCTCAAGACAACACCTTCCCCATGAATACCCTCCTCCATATGATCCCTATCAAGTTGTCTTCCACCAACTATCTTCTATGGAAAAATCAAATGCTTCCTCTCCTCTCCTACCAGAAGCTTACAAATCATATTGATGGTACTACTGCCCCGTCGGCTACCATCACGTCTGGTGATCAATCCATTCCAAATCCAGCCTTCACTACTTGGAATGATTTTGATCAACGAGCAGTCATCCTTCTCAATTCCTCCCTAACCGAGGAAGCTGCTGCTGAAGTCTTGGGCCTTACCACGGCTCATGCAATCTGGACTGCTTTAGAGACTGCCTACAGCAACTCTTCTGTTGAAAGGATCCATTCTCTGCGTGATTCTCTTCGCAATCTATCAAAAGGCACCTCCACGGTTTCTGATTATGGTCGTCAATTCAAAGGTATTTGTGACAAACTTGCTGCTATTGGACAACCTGTAGATGAAATGGACAAGCTTCACTGGTTCGTTTGTGGTTTAGGAGCCTCGTTTGAAACCTTCTTCACTGCCATTCGCACGACCAAACCTTTTACAACTTTTCGTGACTTGTTATCTCAAGAGGAAAGTCATGAGATGTTTCTCAAATCTCTTCATGGTTTGGCCACACCTCCTGCTTCTTTCTTTTCTCAACAAAGCGATTCTAGATCTTCACAGGGACGTCAACAACGCCGACAAAACTACTCTTGAGGGGGTGGTCACGCTAGTAACTCAAATGAGGGTAGAGGACGTGGGGGCAGGCGTCCCCCTCACTGCCAGTTATGTCGCACTAATGGGCACTATGCCTCCTCTTGTCCATCTCTTCATACTTCTGCCTCGAATGCTGCTACATCAGATGCAAACTTAGCACAAGCCTTCACCTCTTGGTGCCATGTTACTCAAGGGCACTCGGATTGGTACGTCGATTCAGGTGCCACGGCTCACATGACCTCCTCTCCGGATAATGTCTCGCATTCAGCTCCTCATTCGGGTAATACGCGTTTTTTTTCGGTAATGGTGATGCTTTACCTGTTTCTCATATTGGTCAATCTATGGTTTCAAATAAAATATTGCTTCGTGATGTTTTGGTCATTCCTAAATTAACCAAAAATCTCTTGTCGATAAGCAAACTTACCATGGATCATCCGGTTGATGTTCTTTTCTCTCAACCATTTTTTAATATTCAGGACAGGGAAACCAAACAGGTGATAGCACAAGGACTATGTGAAGATGGGCTTTATGTGCTTCGAGATACTCCAATGGCCTTGGCGGCAACTGTTGGTGTCTCAAGAAAAGCTTCTTTTGAATTATGGCATAATCGTTTAGGACATGTTTTTTTGATGTTATTTCAACTTTAAATAAATTGGGTGTTTTAGATGTTACTTCTATACTACCTAAACCGAATATTTGCAAACCTTGTCAACTCTCCAAAAGCCAACGTTTACCCTTTGAACTTAATTCTAAACGATCTTCATATCCATTAGATTTAATTCATTGTGATTTATGGGGTCCTGCACCTGTTTCATCAGATGGTTACTTGTACTATGTTATATTTGTTGATGATTATTCTCGTTTCACATGGTTTTATCCTTTAAAAACCAAGTCTGGCTTCTATACGGTTTTATCTGCATTTATCAAACTTGTACAGACTCAATTATCTAGGAAAATTAAAGTTTTTCAAAGTGATGGAGGCACAGAATTTGTGAATCACACGGTTCGGAAAATTTTTGAAGACAATGGCACACTTCACCGATTATCATGTCCTTACACACCTCAACAAAACGGGCGTGCTGAGCGTAAACATCGGCATCTTGTTGAAACTGGGTTGGCTATGCTATTCCATGCTCATGTTCCTGCATCGTATTGGGTAGATGCATTTAGTTCAGCCACGTACATCATCAATCGGTTACCTACTAAACTTCTTGGTAATCACTCTCCTTTTGAATTATTATATTCAAGGCTGCCAAACTACACAAATTTTCGTGCTTTTGGATGTCTTGTCTACCCATATTTACGTGATTATTCAGCTCATAAGTTGGCTCCAAGAAGTATACCTTGTGTTTTTATTGGTTACAACCCTCAATATAAAGGTTACAAATGCCTTGATCCGGATTCGTCTCGTATATATATTACTCGGCATGCACGGTTTGATGAGGTAACTTTTCCTTTTGCTAGCACCGCTAATCCTAATGCTCTTTCAACACTTCAGTTGTGCACTTTTCTAGAAGATGGGCCACCCATATCAGATGCCCCGGTTCCTGAATCTCGGCCCACCGATACAAGGCCCTCATCTTCGAGTCCGTGTGGGCTGTGCCCCGTTCCAACAACTGCTGCTGAACCAATCCATGAGCCTGACTCAACGCCTTCATCACCATATTCATCTGAAGACGACAACCCACCAACCGACAGTGATGATGTCTCTTCTCATGGTGCACCTCCGGCACCTCCGGCCACTGCTCCTACCGAGCCTTCGTCCGTTCACCAGATGAAGACTCGTTCTAAATCAGGAATTTTCAAGACAAAGCACTCTCCGGATTTTGTATCTCTTACATCTCATGCTTTACATGCTGCTCTTTTTTCTCTTGTTCAGCCAAAGGGATTCAAATCCGCAGCTAAACATCCTCAATGGATGGCTGCTATGCATGATGAAATGGAGGCTTTAAAACAAAATTGTACTTGGACCCTTGTACCACGTCCATCTGCTTCTAATATTGTTGGTTCCAAATGGGTTTATCGAATCAAATATCATGCTGATGGCTCGGTTGAAAGGTTTAAAGCACGTGTGGTGGCTCAGGGTTTTACTCAAATTCCGGGTCTCGATTATTCCCACACGTTCAGTCCAGTTGTTAAAGCTTCTACTGTGAGAATTGTTCTATCTTTGGCTGTACTCCATCGTTGGCGTCTACATCAGTTAGATGTCAAAAATGCGTTTTTACATGGACACCTTAATGAGACTGTTTACATGGAGCAACCACCAGGGTTCATTGATCCGCAATTTCCAAATCATGTATGCAAATTATCCAAGGCACTTTACGGTTTAAAGCAAGCTCCACGAGCTTGGTTTCATCGACTAAGTTCTTTTTTACTTGCTCATGGTTTTGTTTGTAGTCGAGCCGACACTTCCTTATTTGTTTTCACTAAAGACTCTTGCATCATGTATTTGCTCGTGTATGTTGATGACTTAATCCTCACTGGCAACAATGAATCCTTGCTCACCTCATTTACCACTCGTCTTAATCAGGAGTTTGCCATAAAAGACCTTGGTGACCTTAGCTATTTTCTTGGCCTTGAAGTAAGTTACACTAACGATGGGCTTTTCCTTAGTCAAGCCAAATATGCCACAGATGTTCTTACTCGGGCTGCATTGCTGGATTCAAAACCCGTGTCTACTCCCTTGGCTGCTAATGAAGTGTTTGTGACAGGTGGATCTCTTTTCGCTAATCCTACTCTTTATCGATCTCTAGTGGGAGCTTTGCAATACCTCACCATCACTAGGCCTGATTTATCTTATGCGGTAAATCAAGCTAGTCAGTTCCTTCATGCTCCAACCGATGCTCATTTTCAATCTGTCAAACGCATTCTACGATATGTCAAGGGTACAATCACATATGGTCTCATTTTTCGGCGACCACATTCCAACTCTATCTTGGGCTACTCGGATGCTGATTGGGCTCGCTGTATCGAAACTCGTCGGTCCACTTATGGATATTCCATATTTCTCGGAGGCAACTTAGTATCTTGGAGTGCCAAGAAACAACCAACTGTTTCTCGATCTAGTTGCGAATCAGAATATCGTGCCATGGCAAACACCGCTGCAGAGATCATTTGGATTACACATTTGCTTCGAGAACTTCATGCTCTACCACCGGATCGACCGACACTTTTGTGTGACAATAAAAGTGCTTTGTTTATGTCTCAAAATCCAGTTTCTCACAAACGTGCCAAACACATCGATCTGGATTATCACTTCGTTCGAGAACTTGTTGCATCAGGTAAGCTCTATACCAAGTTCATACCAACCAAGCTTCAAGTGGCAGACATTTTTACGAAGAGTCTTCCGCGCCCTCAATTTGAGTATTTTCGGTCTCTGCTACGCCTTGGTCCACCACCTATTCGCTTGAGGGGGGATATTAGATAATATTGACTAAATATATTTGTACTTATCACTCCACAATTATAGGAGTTGATATACTCTATCACTCCACAATTATAGGAGTTGATTATCTTGTATTCTTGTCATTATAAATATAGATACATCACACCATTAGATGTGTGGTTAATTCAATATTCATTATAATAAAACATAAATCACAAAAACCTTTAACACCCACGCTACACATCCTAAACAACCACTTACAATTACAATTCTACCACATTACAACTTAACAACACACACACAAACATCAAATAAAACAATTTCAAATCAACAAAAACCAATTATACCACTATAAACACATAACGAATTACCATCAAAAAAATTCCGACGAACCCAAACGCCCCCATCAAGCCTAAACCACCTGAAAGAAAAATTACAAGCAACTGCGCTCGCATCTATCCAAAACACCAACACCCAACGAAACCATCACTTGCCACCCGAGTGAACTCGCCAACAATAAATAAAACCCACACTGAAACAAAAACAAAAAAGAAAAATTAAAACAACCCCTAACAGAACACGACTACAACACCGCCAACCACAATCCCTCCAATAAAAACCACCCACAAAACACGAACAAAACCTACTACCCACCCATAATCTTCACCAACTACCCAAAAAACAAAAATCAAACCCAAAAAAAACAACCCACCTTCCAATTTCTCCCCCACCACCCATCGCCAGACCCATTAAACTAACGCCAGAATACGGCACAAGTGAACCACCGCTGGGCCACAAGGGGGATTCATTATCCACTTCTTTTGAGTTATTCAAACCATTGACCTTCCTAATTTGGAAGGCTGGTATTCATATCTGTTGGGTATGCAGCCTGATTGTGCGGTTGTTCGTAAAGGCTTATACACGAAGTTTAATAAACTCCCTAGGCAGTGAACCTAATCTCTTGCAGTGTGTATATTAGTCAAGCCTCGTGGGGGGGGTGTTATCATTCCACAATGGGAATATGTTGGAAAATGCACGAACAGGTGCTATAGCCGAGATCTAACGGATGTGAAAGGAAGATTCTATTTTAATATGTTTTTATATTTATAAAAATCAGATAAAAATCAATGGTTTGATGAGTTATTGTTGAATAAAAACTATAAAAAAATTCAACTAACTAAAACACAAAAACTAAATAGGATAAACACATTAAATATGAACATCAAACACAACAAAAAAAAAAAAAAAAAAAAAAGTGTACAAACTTAAAACTAAAGCACTACAGTCAAACTCAATCAAAACGATCACCACCACCAGAAGCCATATCCCCACCCTCTAATCAGCACAGTGTCCTTTAACAAACCAACCTAACATCCACTCCAACCACTCCTCCGCCCCCTTCCTACTCAAACAACAACAGAAGCCTTGCCCCTGCCCCCTATACTGACTACATCCCCCACATACCCCCGGGCCCACCTCTACACTACCCATCCCCAATCCAAAACAACCTCGTTCACACCCCAAAAGGGGGACCAAGACGACAGCCAACAATAACCCTATCATGGAAACCTTTCACACACTCGCGTTTCCCTAACGTCAATAGCCAAAATAAAAATCTTACATGTCTCAGGAAATTCTAAAGCCAAACTCACACATCCATCAAAAAGAAACAACAATAAACGAACTACAATCCAACTTTCCTGTAAGTCATAATACAATACAAGAGAGGGTATAGCCTAACATTTAATAAAGAAAGCAAGAACATAGATCAATCAAACAACACAAAGACAATTGAATAATTAAAGAAACTATCATTACTTAGTAAATGAAAACATGGATTAAGGTCAGTTACAATAGGGTTTTTAAGCTCTAAAGACGGCCTAAAAGCTAACAAAATACTTAAGGTTCGGCTCCCCAAAAGTTATACAAATTTACACACCTAAAACCCTAAATTCGGTTTTATATATATAGAGAAATCGTCGCGAGGGCGTCTAGTTATAGTCGTGGCGCCGTCACAAAGTAGAATTTTTAGATCTGATTTAAGTCGTTTACGTCCTGACGTCGTTGCCAATTCTCTGACGTCGTCACTAGAAAGATCGCGACGACGTCGATTTATGCATGTGATGCTGTCTCCACACTCTGTGAGCACGATTCTTTAAGAGATTTAGTGTAGGTCCGTAGTCTTGTCCGTTTCTTCTCCAAATGAGCCCAAGTCACGTGTATTTCCTCCAAATGCCATCCAAGTGCTAAAAACCTAAAAACAAACGATTAAGCACATAATCTGGGCATATTTGCATGATTTAAGGGGTTAAATGACCCTGAAATAGTGTATAAAATGACACCTCATCAAATACCCATACACTTAGGATTTTCTTGTCCTCAAGCAAATAGGCTTTTCTACCTAGACAATAGCAATATTGGGGTCATTTAACCTACTCTTTAAAAGCATTTTACAACACAACCTTCTAGACCTCGTAATTAAAAGCACGGAAAGTATATACTAGCACCTCACATAAGTGTTTGGGATTCTCTCTTTCACTCGGGTGTATAATAAATTATAACAACTATGGGAAACGGAAAATTAACACTCATTACCTGTCATAGCATATAAATTACCATAGGCTTGGTAAAGGATCAAACCTCCACCGCTAGGCGCAAGTATTAATCATTACTATCAAAGAGGTCTTTTAAAGGGTTGTGGGGTGTAGGTGTAAGATAACATTAACAAAAACGGAAACGGATGGGATATATTGGAGGTGACTTTTCGGGTGAATTTAGGGTGAAGTGGTGAGTTAATTATTTATAAGAATACACGTTGATTGGGTTGTTAAGCCAAAGACTTGACCACTCGGACAAAGATGTACAAACTCTACATTTAACTTTTTTTCTTTTTCTTTTTCTCTTTTTTTGATAAATAACATCACTTGGGGTTTATAAACATACCCCTACACTTGAGTTTTTGATACTCAATACATAAGCTAACTAATGACCCGAATTGAGGTGGATCAACATAACATGGAGACTATCAAACAATACAGACATATAAAAAGAAAAAGCAAATAATGGGGGTAATGATTTAACTTTTCTTCCCTATTCTTCTGCAAAATAAATACTACCATGATTCTCAATCGTTCCAAAACTGTATATACAAGGATAAAGACTTAGCAACCATGTACTCAAATAATTAACTTGGGTTAAAACAATAATGTACTAAAAGCGAGTACATACAAGGAAGGCTAAGGCGATTTGGGTGTAACAATTGGTTAAGGGTAACAATGCTCTTCATTAATAATCTGGAATCCACCAGAAAATTAATTAGACTGTGAAAAGGATAGGATCAAAGGGTATTCTAGGGAATCCGCACTAAAAAAGAGTGCATGGCAAGTGTTGAGGGATAGTTTTAAATGATCGAGGTACATATAACAAATACAGGTTTAAAACATGGTTTAATCCTATTGCCTCTTATCATTTAGCAAATCCTAAAAACTCACATATCGGTCCTACATCGGATGCATCACAAAAACAAGTTCTAGAATTCAATATACGACCGGTACACTCTCATATATTATTTAACTATGCCAATGCTCCAAAAAAAAGGCAACAAACCACATATGCCCCCAACAAAAATACAAATCCATGAATGCGACAACATGATTGCTCACTGCCTTAACTCGAGAAGAGCTAAAGGTAAATTATCTTAGGTAATCAAAAATAAAACTGAGATCCTAAAGATCTTAGGTGCGAACCCACATTTTTGGGGTGGATTATTTTAGAGGTTATTGTGCTAGTCATATAAATCCTATCCCTGAGACTGCTAATTAATACTTGGTTTTCGTCGGTATGTGTCATAATTTTTTTAAAATTTTGGTCAAAATTAACGTCTACACTATGTTTCAGTATATTACTCATCGTTTTAAGGAATAAGCAAATGACAATTGAAGGAATAGTTTCTAAGGATTATTTCCCCTTACACTTAAGATGAACATTGTCTCCAATGTTCTTAAAAGTACCCGTAAAACAAATAAAGGGAAAAGAAAAAGAGTAAAAGAAACTAGTACTCCCCTGGTTTGCTTAATAATAGAGAAGAAACAAATGATAAGCTGGTTAGATCGTCATCCAAGAATCGTCAACTGAAACTCCTAAGAACTCCTAGGCTTCTTCTCATCCAATATAACCTGTAAACCAGAGACAAAAAACAACTACACCTGGCGTAAAATCGGCGGGATAATGATATGTACAACGAAACTTTTAAGGTTTAGACTCTATAAAAAAACATAAAGATATGATGAATGTGTTAATGTAATCAATGTTTTCTATAGGTTTTTAAGAAAATTACAAATTTTGGAAATTATACAAAATTAATTTTTCAAAAATAATAAAGAATTTGGATTTTCACAAGTCTGGAGACGTGACATTGTCAGGTTTAATCCTGATGCCAATCTCCAGGCACTATGAAAATTTCACATTCGTATTCTTTGAAAAAAATTCTACACGCAATTCTATGAGTTTTTTATGCAAACATAAATGCTAAACCTAAGATTAATTATCACAATCATATGACACAAGATGCTAATTAATCTAAACAATTTATTTAATATGTTTGAAATGGTTCTTAGAAATCATATTTTCCTTTAACAATTTTATGAAATACTTTTGATTGCAATTAAGACGAGGTTAAAGACAAAACAAAGCATGATCAAATAATAATCCAAACATATAAAAACAAACAATAAAGAATAAAATACATAAGACACTCCTAAAATGCATTAAATTAAAAGAATTGGGTTGCCGCCCAACAAGCACTTTTGTTTATTATAGAGTCTTTTAGCTAGACTCGGAGTCACATGTCTTTACGTGACTCCTCCTTCATCTTCAGGTCTAAGCTCTAAACATTCCTTATAGAACCCTAATATCTTACTCATTGCATAGTCTAATCCTCTTCTCTTATCCTCCTCCTTCCTAAGGTAGACTGATTCCATGTGCTCTTTTTACAAATCAGATAATGAATTATACTGTTCTATCTTATGTGGTACCTTATAGGCAATCTCATTGGTTCCGTCGATGAGCTTCACCACTCCTAATGATAGGCCATGAGTCATATTAGATATTTCAACAAAAGGCTTCCCTAGGACTACTTGTGACAGTCTAGGGTCTATGATTGAACTAATATCCTCAACAATTATAAAGTCTAAAACATAAGTGAAGTTTCCTACGAAGATATGCATTCCCTTAATTCTTCCTGTGAAATTGCTTACCCTCTAATGCCCTCAGGATCTTTCCTAGGTTCAAGTTGTTTCCTCATGATCCAATTGTACTAGATACGGGTCATGACATTTAGAGGAGAGTTAAGATCTATGTAGGCTTTTTCCACATGCGCATGTCCAATTTTGCATTGTATTTTAAGGTTTGACGGACATCTTTATGCAATGATAGGGTTTCTCAAAAACAAGGATGGAATTGGGCCACTCATTAAGTACTTATGGTATGTTAGTTCGCTCCTAGTTAGAAATATGTCAAAGTACTCTACCTCTAATCCTCCTGTTACTGTACTTTCGTATTCTCCTAGTTCTTCTTCGGAAGAATCATTATATTTTTTATTATTTCAATAAACATTACATCTCAATCATTATCTTTTGTGCAAACAATCTTCGCAGTGGATGATCAGGGAACCAAGTTTATTGATTCAAGGAACAAATTAAACTTACAAACTTTTTCGGTGATGAATAAGATAGATGGATCAGGTGGTGAGGGTGGGTTGGTGTTGATGTTTTATGGGTCGTTCTCTCTTCCTTTCCCTCTTCTCTAACGTCTTACAATTGTGTCATGACCTTGAGGTTGGTCATATTGAGATTTATTCGGTTGCTTGGAACACATTATGATAGCGTTGATCGAACCGTGGATTTGGGATGAGCATTGGGGGTCTATTGTTTGGTAAGAATGAGTAGACAAAACTAGAGAGGTGGAGTTATCATTCAGTTTTGGATTCTTAACCGTGTCACTTGGGAGTGCCTCCTTTCATTCGTAATTTCTTGATGGCCATATAAGATATGTCAATTTTAGTAGTCATCTCCCCTTGTTGTTGTTTTAAAACTCGGCTTCAAACTAGACGTCAACGTCTTGAGATGCCATGAAATTAGACACAATCCTTTAAGATTTGATTGATTATTAAAATTTTGAGGATTGTTGTTGAAGGAGCGGTTTGGGAAATGAACCTTAGGCTGAAAATGATTAGGTATGGGTTTGAAAAATAATTTTGATAATTTTGAGGTTGCCTCCACCTAAGTATTGTGTGACTATTTCCATGACGGAATATAAGATGTTACCAAGATGTTTGGCTCGGTTTGAAAAGTGAACACTTGCCTCCCGCTTAGTCAATACGCGAGGATGCGATAATCAAAGAAAAGCTTGCTCGGAGATTTTCCATGCAATATTTAGATGTCGTCGGGGACCGAACTACAGATCTCGCATAAAAAGCGATTTTATTTATTCACTTGAACAGAGATTTAGGAGCAAGATGAGGCTTTCATCAAGCATTGGACCTTGACTTTCCGAGCTCAGACGGGATTGTACTTGGGGTATCTTCAGGCAAAGAGATTGCCTTGACCGGTTTAGCGAAGTCGCTTGGGTCATTCCAACTTTTGTTGTCATAGAGGGTGATTTCCTCTAATAATGCCCAGGATTCTTCGGCGTTTTTGTCAAGAAGCTTACCACTAGCCGCTTGATCGATAGTTCGCCTTATGGCGGGATTGACATGGTCATAAAAGATTTAGACTTGGAGCCAAAGATCGATGCCATGATGAGGGAATTTTTGAAGTAAGTCCTTGAAACGAGTCCATGCTTCAGAGAGAGATTCACCTTTAAGTTGTTGGAACATCAAGATATCATTCTGTATTTTTGCAGTCCTTCCAGGTGGAAAGAATTGAGCAAGGAAACGAGTGGTAAGATCCTCCCAGGTGGAGATGGATCATGTAGGAAGACGGTCAAGCTAATTGCTAGCTTGATTATGAAGGGAAAATTTTAATAAACGTAGACGCATCATTTTCCTTATTTGCAACATCAAGGTCAAGTGAGTCCACTAGTTAAAAAATCCTTTAAGATGTTGGTTTGGATCCTCAGATCAAAGTCCATGGAATGAGCATCCGTTTTGCACCAACCGGATGGTGTCAGATCGCAGAGGCACCATGTTCTTCCCATCGGGGATCTCAATGGTGTTTCGATAGCCCTTATGGCTAGGTCTGGAGTAGTCTCCAAGAGTATGGATAGGATTTTCGTCTCCCATGGAGGTCAACGAAAAGATTTACAAAAAAAAGGAACAAAGCAAAGATAGACTAAAAGAAAGCTAATTAACATAAAAAAAAATTATCACTTGATAGGAATCAAGAGATTAGACCTAAGCTAGATAAAGTTCAAAACCTAACTATCCCTATGCAACCACGCCAAAAACTTGATGCGGTCGTTGAAAACTCATAAGAAGTTTTACAACTCCCTAAGCAGAGTACCTAACTGTTGTAGTGTACTAAGGCAAGACTCGAGGGTTGTTATCGTTCTCTAGGAGAATAGGTTGGGAGGCTCGAACGGAATATAACAAAGGTCTAAGGGGTTGAGAGAAGATTTTTTTTGTATTTTTATATTTTATAGACAGCAAGTAAAATTCTGGTTTTGAGAGGTTTGGTTTGGTTTTAGCTAATAAAACTAAATATAAATCTAAACTACTTTGGTGATAACTATATGATAAACGAACGTATTTATTTAATCATGCACTACTTCTTAGTTTGCTTTTCCTAATCCTGTTACTTTGTCACACTTGTGATGATCTGTGTAAGTATTTCCTTATTCATGAGCGAATTACACGAAATGTCGTCTACGTAATATTCCGTTAAGGAAACACACAAGTAATGTAGTATGAAGACTATTACAAGGCCCCTAAGAGTACATTAACATCATTTAAAACACTAAGAGGATCAACCATATAGTCCGCGTAAGGTAGTATGAAGACTGTTACCGATGTATCCTTTCTACGCACTCGCGTTTCCCTGGACGTCTATGTCAAATATAATAACTTATAGCTATTTGCTAAAGCCTAACGCGCACATCCATCACAAGAAGCAACATTAAAAGAATCTACAAACTAAGTTTCATGCAATCATAAGTAAATACTAAAGGATCTAGCCTAGCATGTTAAAAAGAAGTGAAGAACAAGAATCAATCACACAATACATAGACATACTGAATGATAAAAGATAGGAGATCTCACTTGATTAAAACATGTAATATAATGCAGATAACAAGAAGGTTTAACACCTTAGAAAACAACCTAAAAAGCAGTATAACGACTTCTAAAAGTAGGGATTCAGTTCCAAAAGTTACCACTTAGAACCTATAAAAACGAGTATTGTATAATAGGAAATCTTCTAGTGGCTTCATTAAGTCGGTGATCCTTAGTACCGTCGCAAGAATTCTGATGTCACCTTTGAAGCCCAGACGTCGTCACAATAAAATGTGACCCGACTCCCACGCACAGTACACGTATTCTTACAAGGAGATTTGTGTAAGAGTCATATGTCAGTCCGATTCTTCGCATAATTGAGCCCAATACACTAGTATACAAATGACCCCGAAAAAGTGTTAATAAAAAGACTCCTCATCAGAGACCAACGTTCTGCAATCAAGGGAACTCCGCAGAAAAAGTTTTGCGCGGGCTGGCTTCAAGCGTAAAAAAATCATGATTAATTAAATCGATAATAAGACCTTATAGTATGAAAAAGAGTCACAATCATTAGCCTCCCTTATGATAATTCTAACTTAGCCTAAGGTAAGAATTTTGCTAGGGAAAAAATCATAAAGAAAACAGGAGAAGAAGACGAATTACCGCAAAAGACGCCTGTTAAAGAACCAGGAACTTTCACCTAGAAAGTAAAAAGTCATATCAAGGAAGAACAAAAGAAGGGAGATAGATTACTGGAAATTCTAGAAAAAGAACCATTTAACACTCCCCTGGTCAACACCATTAGGCAAAACGCCCGTACTATTACCAAATTTTACAAGAACTTAACCCGAGAACGATAAAAAATCGAAGAGTGGTCTATGAGGTAAAGTTGAACGCTCAATGTTCGGCTGTCTTACAAAACAAACTTCCACCAAAGGAAAAGGACCCAGGAAGCTTTATCATCCCCTGTATTATTGGTAATACCACGGTTAGTAATGCATTAGCAGATTTGGGAGCAAGCATTAGTGTCATGCCATTCTTAATGTTTAAAAGGTTAGGTCTTGGGACCCCTAAACCATATAGTATGGTGATTGAAATGGCAGACAGGTCTATGCAATCTCCCAAAGGAATAGTGGAAAATGTCTTTGGTGGGAAAATTGATAATCAATTTCCCTGTGTGACATAGTGATCTTGACATTGTGAAGGAACAATAGTTATGAGTAACCTATGCTTGCTACTGCTCTTGCTAGGATTAACGTTTTTGGCAGGAAAATCTCTCTGGAAGTAGGGACGGAAAGGGTTGTTTTCAATGCTAACAAAGGGAAGACCCCATTATCGGTTTGTGTAATTAATGAATTTCATGTACCAGAATAATTTGAAGAAACTAAAGGTTTAGAAGAGTTTATGATGAATGATGATATAAACGAGGATTTAGGAGATTTCTTGGAAGAAAATGATTTATGATTAAAAATTGACTGTGATACTTTATAAGTAATCCCCGAATTCGACGATGAAGTGGGGATTAGACTGGAAAATTTAGAAGAAGGGATAGAAAAAATTTGGGATGCTCAGGATCCCGAGATAACAAGAGAAATTAACCCACAATTGAGACCTCAATTCCTTAGATTCGGGAATAGGATTCATCATCAAAACCCTTTGTCTAGGGCATGTTACAACAAAGTTATGAGCCAGGAACTTGTTTACACAGGAAACGATTTTGTTGGGATGGCGAAAAACCTATATGTGTTCATAGGATGCCTCACTTTCCTGATCGATTTCATTGTCTTGGAAGATGTAAGCTAATTTATCAAAAAAAGGGTTAACGGAGGTCCTGTTTGGAAAATCCTTTAAGGAATGTGTTGGATTAGAAGTTGATGTGACTGAAGGGATACTGTGGTTTAAGATCGGCAATGATAATACATTTTAACTAGTCATAATAGCGTTTCAAACAAATTTAGTAACTAACAACTAAGCAGCATAACACAAAAAAAAGATGGCACCAATATATAGAACTAGCAAAGGAAGATAAGGCAAGAGGGATTTATAACCCCTTATCAAACATCAAGTATACTATAAAGGGTGTCTACACTTAGGAGATGAATACAAAAGAGATGAGGAGGTGATTGATTGGATCAAATGTGGACACGCAAGTATGCATGAAACAACATAGACCAAGTTTGAGTATAACTTAAAGACTCGGTAAATAAATAAAAGTGCTTGTCGGGAGACAACCCGTCTTGTATCCTCCCCTTTTATTTAGTTTTTTCATATAGTTTGGTTTTGTATTTTTCTAACTTTCTTTGCAGGTTGCTACAACTGAGAAAATCCATAATCGAAAGGAACATACCTCGACATGTAGTTAAATGATAAAAATGTAGTTATAGTTTTTGTAATAACAGCGTAGTTGGGCTACCCGCTGACTAAGCACGGCATAGGTTTAAGAGAACCAGATCCACAACACATTCATTTACAAATATAGTAACTATGGCCGTAGTTAGACCCTTTGACTACGCCGAGTATAAGCAGGGATACTTATGGGATGTTTTTTACTCATTTAAAAACTGCCATAGTTCCATCTATGGACTATGCCGTAGTTTTAAACCTGCAACACATAAAACAAGTTAGAATTTTTACAAATGGTGTATACATTCAGTAGATGAATTATGTGTGTGGTATTCACTGAAACCCTCCAGAGACTTCACTCTTCCACTCGAAGCACCGAGTGGTTTAAAAATATTGTTGCATATGCTAAAGGCAACCGTGATTCCTACAAAAGTAAGTTAGTTTTCTATATGTTTTAAACATATAATAGGTTTGTTAAGTGATTTCAGGGACATAAGGTTGCTTCGGGATTTAGCAAGACAGAGAGTGCATGTCAATAGCTGCGCGTTTATCAACGCAATACTAGGCAGTCTGATCTTCGTTTTTAATTCTACTACTTAATTATTTAACTTTCATTTTTTTAAATGTACAATAGGGACATTGTACAAACCAAGTGGGGGTGGGAGTATAATTACCACTTGACCTATAATTGCCTTCGATTTTCTAGTTTATTTTGAAAAATCATGCCATTTTCAAAAATTTTTAACATGTTTTTCAATACTGAAACTAGAATAGATCTTTGCCGAGCATAAATTACCCCTTATTTCCATTGTGAGGTTTGCCTGATATTCTATTTTCACATGTTATTACGTAAATCCACCAAAATATGAGTGTGTCGATAGTATTGTAGACTTTAAAATTTGGCATGTACATCATTTCGAGACCTAATTCCGTGATATGGATAGGTAGTTTAATAAAGGCAACATTATAGGATTTACACCCAAATGAGCCCATATGTGTATTGTTGTATGTGTTTATTGACTTGTTACACTGACTTGTCAACACCCCGTGATAAAACCCTTTGTTGCACTCACTTTTAGTGAAAGACACCCCTAAAATAACCTATTGAGCCATTCCTTGTGTTAAACCCGCAAATTGTTTATGTTTCGTATCACCATTACACTTTAGCCTACCCTGTAGTCTATATTTCCACCGTTGAGGAGTTATTGGCTGCTTGAAATCCATGGTTCGGGTAAATAGGTTCGGGAATCATGCTTGTATGGAAGACCTATCATTGAAGACCCCCCGTATCACTAATACTTTTGTGATACTGCTTATCTCAAGTGGGAGTAGTTTAAGCTGAAGAGTCTACTCTATGTCATGAAAGGAGTTTCCTGTTGTTCGCGGCTGGTGCTCGTTTGCGTGCGCGTGAACCAACCCAAGAAACAAGGAAAGGATGCCTCTCGGCATATAAGTCATATCTTGTATTGTAAAAAAAAAGTAGTATTTCATTTCATACTTCTTTTACAGTATATTATGGTATTTAATGTTGGTTATCAAATAAAACCAACCTGCTTTGTCTGATGACTGTGGAAGACTTCGAGTTGGTACGTTTATAAACCAACCACTTCACCTAGTAATGTCTCAAGTTGAATGTAAAGGACAAGAAAAGAAAGAATAGTAGAAAGAAGCATAAAAAAGTTGTGTTCATAAGATTTTTTGAGGAAAGAAAGGGAAAGAAAGAAGAGGGTGAGTTGAGTGTTTTTACTCTAAAATGTTTCATCCTATATTTGGGATGATTTGGAAGTAAAGTAAAGATAAAGACACAAATACCCTTTAATTATATATGTTTTCTTTTTTTGTTCGCACATCTTCGTCAAAACTTCACCACACCAGACATTGACACGTCATTTTCATCATCGCAGGTCACACTTTTTTTATAGCGATTTGTTTTTTGGGCAATACAAAATTTACTCCAATTAACATATATTTTAAAACTCTGCCAGATCACGATTCATGATTAGATTCAAGAAATAAAAATCATTATTATAAAATTTTAAATAAAAAATTAATTTTTCAATAAAAATAATCATTTTCGGTTTCCTGTTTTGTAGGAAAAAGGAGGGGGTTTTCATCTCCACAAAACAATTGAAAATTTGGAAAACGCGTTTAGTTAAAGAAACATGTGTTTGTGTTTTCCATTTTACAAAACTAGAATACATGTTTAAGTTTTGTTGTTTCTATCTCAGTTCTCTATTTACTTTTGTAATATTATAAAGACATATTCGACACACAAAAATAGAGGCGGCAAAACGGGCGAGCCGGGCGGGCGCGGGCATCAGGCAAAACGGGAACGAGCTAAAACGGGCACTAATGGGATAAATGAGCTACTTGGCGAATCTTATTTATTTAATGGTTTTTAACGTTTTCTTTCGTTTTTTCCGTTTTTAAGATTTCGTCTATTTTTTACGTTTTCATCCGTTTTTTACGATTTAGTCCTTTTTTTACGATTTCGTCATTTTTTTACGTTTTCGTCCATTTTTTTACGTTTCGTCAGTTTTTTTACGATTTCGTCCGTTTTTTAACGATTTCGTCATTCTTTTAACGTTTTCGTCCGTTTTTTTACGATTTTGTCCGTTTTTTTACGATTTCGTCCGTTTTTTACGTTTCGCCTTTTTTTTACGATTTCATTCGTTTTTTACGTTTTCGTCCGTTTTTTATGTTTTCGTCTGTAATTTTACGTTTCCGTCTGTAAAAAAAAGGACGAAATCGTAAAAAAACAAACAAAATCGTAAAAAATCGGACGAAATAGTAAAAAAAGGACGGAATCGTAAAAAAGACAGACGAAATCGTAAAAAACGGATGAAATCGTAAAAAAAACGAACGAAATCGTAAAAAAACGGACGAAATCGTAAAAAACGAACGAAATCGTAAAAAAACAGACGAAATCGTAAAAAACGGACGAAATCGTAAAAAAAAACGACAAAAAGTAAAAATCGGAAGAAAATCGTAAAAAAATACGGAGCAATCGTAAAAAAACATGCGAATCGTTAAAAACGGTCACGAAATTGTAAAATCGGGTTGAAAAACGTAAATAAACTGTTCGAAATCGTAAAAACCGGTGCGAAACGTTAAAAACGGGCGAAATCGTAAAAACAAACTTACGAAAGTAAAAAAACGGCCGAAATCCTAAAAATCGAACGAAGTCGTAAAAAAACGGACGAAATCGTGAAAAAACGGACGAAATCGTAAAAAAAACGAACGAAAACGTAAAAAAATGGACGAAACGTAAAAAAACTGTCGAAATCGTTAAAAACAGACAAAAACGTAAAAAAGTCTGTAAGCGTACATAAACATCAAAATAACTTATAAAAACGTATAAAACGTAGGAAATAAGGGGAAAATAGATATGAGTGTCATAAAAGGAAAACGGGGAAAACAAAATAAAATTGTTTTCTAGTTTTGTGTATAAAAGGAGAAAATAAGGATTTTGTGTTTTGTAAAGAATTTTGTTGGAAAACGACGAAATGAACGCGATCTCTGTTTTCCTATTTTCCACAAAACATTTTTTACATATTCCATCGCATATACAACCGTTGTCGTGGAGAGAATAAAGAAAAAAAAACCCCACATGTGTTTCACTTTATATTAAAAAAAAACTTTTTAACTTTTTAAATTAAAAAAATTTATCATTATAAATACCCACTTATTTCATTAATTTTTTCACAACTTCAAACAACCGTTCTCTCTACAAACATTCAAACCACTAATCTACACAATGTCTTCCGATCTATTTTTTTCTCCTCTTCGGACGATGAAGATGAAGTTACCAGCAAGCGTGCTATGTTTACGGAGGCCTGTCAAGCGGCTTATGAAGCGTCAAAGCCAAAGCTCCAACGAACCTTAGTAGAGAGGGATCGTTACGGTGCTCATGATTAGGGATGACAATAAAACCCGTACCCGATGGGGACCCGATCCCCAAACCCGAATTGACTGGGGAATCCCCGAGTTGACCGGGGATGGGGATGGGGACGGGGAATCCCCGAATTATGAAACCGGGGATGGGGCGGGGATGGGGATAACATAAATCCCCGGCCCCGTACCCGACCCCGAACTTTTTAATGTGCAAATATATATAAATTATTTGTATATTAATACTACATGTACATGTATATAAATTAGTAAGTATTGACAAATATTATACTTGAAGTATATTTGTATGAATATGCCTTATTTAATGAATCGACTACTTTTAAAATGTTAAGTACTAACTATATATTATTCAACTAATATTTTTTCCGAATACACACACTCGATCCATTTTATTTATATAGTATATGTGATATTTTAGTATTTACGATGCTTTAAAGTTGAATGGCATTTTAATTAATCAAACTATGTACAACGTATGCGTTCTAAGACATTATGTAGGTCAATTCTTTATATTTTCGTTTAGTTGTGTAATTTTATGCTTAATTTATAAGGGCGAAAAATCCCCGAATCCCCGTGGGGATCCCCGATCCCCATTGGGGATGGGGATGGGGATGTAAATCGATTCCCCGATGGGGATGGGGACGGGGATGGGGATGAGGCTGAGAAACGGGGATGGGGATGGTAAGTACGATCCCCGAAATTCCCCGACCCATTGCCATCCCTACTCATGATCGTTTAGTCATGACTTACTTCTCCGAACACCCACAGTATGACGAATCTACATTCCGTGACCGTTTCAGAATGAGCCGAAGACTATTTACAAAAATTGTTCGAGAAGTAACCTATGCTTTCCCTTTTTTTTTCAACAAACAAATAATTGTACATGAAAGGTTGGTATTTCATCATTGACAAAGTGTACTTTGGCAATTCATCAAATGACATAAGGAGCCGTTCCCGATGCTCTGGACGCATATCTGCAAATGGGTGCGACAACAGCCCGTAAGTCTCTTCAAATGTTTTGTAATGCCATCATGGAGTTATAAGGTGAAGAGTTTTTCCGAAAGCCGACATATACTAACATGAAAAAACTCTATGCTTATCACGAGGAAAAGCATGGGTTTTCTGGGATGTTAGAAAGCATCGATTGTACAGATTGGCCATGGGCGAATTGCCCAGTTGCATACAGAGCTCAATTTTGTGGGGGTGATCACGGGCCAGATCCATTCATTTTATTGAAAGCTATAGCCTCGAATGATTTATGGATTTGGCATGCGTTCTTTGATGTCTCCGGGATGAATAACGACGTGAACGTTTTACGTCAATCCCCTATTTTCAATGATCTCAAATCGGGGAGAGCACCGGATGTTCCATTCATGGCTAACAACGTGCCTTATAAAAGGGGATATTATCTTACTGACGGGATATATCCGCAAGGGGGCGTTCTTATTAAATCAATTAAAAATCCGGGTACGAATGATCATAAACGAATATTGTATAAGACAAAGCACGAAGCAGCAAGGAAATATGTGAAACGAGCTTTTGGTGTATTAAAGACGAGGTGGAAGCTAATTAAATATCCGGCTCGAGGGATGTCGCGACGTAGACTATCGGATGTAATGTACACATGCATCATATTGCATAATATGATAATTCATGACAACGGTGAAGCGATAAGTCCCGATTTTTTTCCCGAGGACCAACACCGTGATGATGATCACGTAAAAACACATGAAGAATCGATGCAAGTTACTCAGGAGATAATCAGCAGAACGGGTCATCTCAGCCTAAAAGCCGATTTAGTGAAACATATTTGGAATAATGCAAATTAATAATAGTTTAGTCATTTAATTATTGTAATCTTTTAATTTTATTTGAATTATTATGTAATGTTTTTTATTATTTATGTAATGTTTTTAAATTTTAATGAAATTCAAATTTGTTGTTAAAAAATTGAAAATGAAAAAAAAATTTTAAAGGTCGCCTTGTAGTGGCAAAAGGTCGCATGTAAGTCGTCAGAGATAGAATACAGATGTGGCAGGGTAAAATGCAAGTTGCGACCTACAACCATAGCGACCAGCCTTATAAACATCAAGAACAAAAGTGGCGATCACGATGTTAGCGAATATAATAGCTTAGGACCGGTCTTATTAGTATTAGGGGTTAGCCCTACTTTTTATTATGCTTTTGTATTTATATTCATTGTATGTTTTATATTCATTGTATGTTTTGGATTTCATCATGCAGAATATAGTGCATTTTATATGTGTGATATCATGTAGAACAGTAAAGAGTAATATTGATATAATGCATTGTCCATTAGACTAGATAGTTTGAGAATAAGTTAACATAAACCCTAAAACAAATGGATCCTAAGCTTTTGATTAGGTTTTAGCGCGTCTTAACCTATCATCTAACAAAGTAATGGCTGGGGCCAGAGCAAGAAGGGTTATATATGTTGTCAAAGGTAAAAGGTGGCAGCTACTCGCTTAGGCCGGGAGAATAAGATCGAAATGATACTTTGATTGATTTGTTTTACGAGAATAGGTCAAAATCGCAAGCAAGCTCATATATCTTACTATCTTATAAAACAAATTGATATCTCTCTCATCATTAATTTTTTAAGTAATCTAAGTTTTCATGCATAATGTACAAGCTTTAATGCATACAACAAAAAACAAAATATATTACATACACTTAAATATAAACAACATACAAACCAAGAAACATATTGTACCTCTCTTTAATACACAATTAACACTCTTATTAAAACACCTCATTATTTAAAAATACAAATATTCATGCGATATGTACAAGTAACCAATGCACATACACACTTATTGACTGGTCAACACATTTAATATTATTCTTAACCACCCATTAATTCATTAAATACACTAATTAATTTTATTTTTAAAACACCATTAAAATAAAAAGTACATGTTATTATATACATTGTACAAACTAATAAAATGCACAAAGCTTCATACAATTTATATGCTGATACATATAGTTTAAAAATCAGATCAGACCAACAGGTTCAACCAGGAACATGAGTGGTCACCGTTCGGCTAGCAAATAAAAGCCGTCCGAAAATGAACCGGAAAGAATCGACTGAAACCTATAAAAACAAGTGAACTGGCCTAATCAAGATCAATTTCTTTTTGTTTTTATCCGGTTTATCACAGGGTACCCGCCGCCGCATCGCGCGGGTACCCTGCTAGTATCCTTTATTACTTTTATGCGAATAGATCAATCGAAAGTGTTGTGTTTTCCACAAATTGAAGAGATAACTTAACTTTCAACAAATTCTAGACCACACTATACCTCTTTATCTATCTATTTTATTTATCTATACTACATATAAAGCAAATTATTATCTCTTTTCATTTAATGCAAAAATTAAGTAATACAAGTATTGATGCACATTGTACAATTTTTAATACAAACAATAAAAAATTGAAATTGAATTACACAAACATTCATGCAATATGGTACAATTAACCAATGCATAAACACATACTTATTGACAGGTCAACACATTTAATGCTATTCTAAAAACACCCAATACTAACTAATGTAATTTTTAAAATACCGCTAAAATGAAAAGTACATGTTATTATACACATTGTACAAACTAATAAAACACACAAAGCTTTATACAATTTATATGGTAATACATATAGTTTTGAAAGCAGGACCTGACCAACTGGTTCAACCGGGAACATGAGTGGTCACCAGTTCAACTAGAAAATAAAAACCAACCGAAAACGAATCGGAGAGAACCGGTCATGACCTACAAAAATGGGTAAATCGGGCCTGATCGAGATCAATTTCCTTTTGTTTTTCTCCGATTAATCACAGGGTACCCGCCGCCGCAACGCTCGGGTACCCTTCTAGTATAATAAAATAGAGTTTTGTACAAGTACTTTAAAGCAGCCGTATTCAATTCGCTGATTTGTCTTGAAAGATAAAGCATATATATTTTTGTTAATTACACACATCCATTGCACCACCCAATAAATCTTCTTTTGTAGGCTTTAATAGTTGATAATAATTGATATACAATCAGTTACAATTCAAAAATCAAAACAATTCTTTCTCTAAGTAGTTCGCCGTTTAAAAATCAAAACCAAATCCTCTCAAATTTTCATAGATAAAAAAACAAACAGTTCCACCGATTCAAAAAATCATCCCATGATTCAAAAACACCACACATAAGTTTCGTTTACATCATTTCCTCAACCAATTCAAAAACACCTACACAACCGATAATGATTGCATCCATGTGCCAGTGATTCGTATGTTTTCAATCCCTCAAAATTGATAAGTGATGAAGATTCAAAGCGTAACTTTCAAATGTCCATAACATTCTTTGATTTAATTTCATAATGGGACTTTTGATTTGTTCCAGATTACAAATACTAGAAAGGAATTAGTTGTTTAGTTGTGTTATGTGTTCTAGTTGCAATTAGTTGCAATTATTCTTAATTCTTTCGATAAAGGAGGGTTAAACATTGGCAGTCTTAAAGCTTTCAACCTTGCTCTTCTTCAAAAATGGCGTTGGAGGTTACTTTCTT
This sequence comes from Tanacetum coccineum, assembly GCA_026074375.1. NCBI lineage: Eukaryota > Viridiplantae > Streptophyta > Magnoliopsida > Asterales > Asteraceae > Tanacetum > Tanacetum coccineum. The sequence goes on from BQNB010024774.1 coordinate 24,990, forward strand.
CCCCAAACGCCCTTTGGGTTCAGGTCATCAAAGCTTATCATGGTCAAGAAGGAGGTTTCGATACAAATGGTTGTAGCTTCAAGGGCATTTGGGCTAACATTGTTGGAACCTCCAATTTTCTTCACTCGAAAGGTATTATCTTATCTAACACTTTTCGTTTTATTAAAGCAGGTTTTGTGGCATCGTATATTCGATTTTGGAAGATTATTTGGGTAGGCGAGACTCCTCTTTTTACAAGGTACAATCGGCTCTATCATCTTGATCAAGACAAAGATTGTCTTATCATTGACCGTATTAATAATGGGCAATGGTCTTGGAATTGGTCTCGGACCAATCTTGGTGTTAGAAATCTTGCCTATTTATGTGACATGTTAAATGATATCGTTGTCAACTAAATATTTGACTTTTTTTTGTCAATGAAGATACTTTGTACTTGGAGTCTTTGGTCGTAATGGACCTTTTACCGTTAAGGATGCTCGTTATAGGATTAACCAAAATATCCTTCCCACTCTTGCTCATACTACTACTTGGGATAAATCTATCCCCCGGGTTGAAGGTCAATGTGTTTTGTGGAGGCTTCCTGACCGACTCCCTCTTAAGATTGAATCTCTCTTCGCGTGGTATGGATATTCCGGCCATCTCTTGTCCTTCTTGCAATGCCAATGTTGAATCTGCTAATCATGTTTTCTTCGAATGCGACATTGCTACCGATATGTGGAAGCTCGTTTTTAGATGGTGTGATATTCCTTTTTTTCAAGCTTCTTCTTGGGATTCTTTCAATGATTGGATCATCTCTTGGCATGCTTCTAAAGAGAAAAAACACAGGTTCTATGTTATTACTACTTCGTCACGGTCTTCGGTGGCTTTGGAGATACCGAAAATAGGCGTCACGTTTAACTCTCAACCGTTGAGGAAAAGTGATCTATTCGATAATGTTCGTTTCTCTTCATTTCGTGCTTCACAATAGGGACCATATGAAGTTATCTTGGAATGACTGGCTTATGTATCCCCTTTCGATCACGCGTAATGGCAATGGTTAGAGCTGCTTTTGGTTTTTTCCTGAAGCTGGCGTTCAAGTTCGCTGGGTTGGCGTACCTGTACGCCAAGGTTTTTTCGTTTGGCATCTTCGTCGGTTTTGAGGATGGTTCTTCTTTTCTTCATTCTCTCGGGACTTGTTTGGGGTTTCATCAAAATCCATCCCGAAGTGAAAACCGGTGGCTCGGCCTCCGGGATGGGGGGTTTTTCTTTTGCCGGAGTGAAAACCGATCCATCGGCCTTCGTGTCAAAAGTTTTTTCATCCTTTTTGATTCCCTCGCAGTTAAAGTCTCGGGATTTTATCATTTTTTGATGTTATGTATTTCTCTTTGTTGACTCTATTGTACTTTAAGTTTCTAGCGTCTTGCTAGTCTCTTTTTTTTATATATATTCCATCTTTGCCGTTAAAAAAAAAAGAGTTTATGGCATATCATAAGCTCTAGTTTTAGGTGTTTATCAAGCTGTTTAGCTTGAAGTTAATATGGTACTTCAGCTACATTCTATTTGTTCTTAACTTTTTTCGGTTTTAATATACTTTACCGGGGTAACCCTTTACCCAAAAAAAAAAAAATACTAGAAAGGAACATAGGCTTTTTTTATGCACTTGCTTCTCTATCTTCTCCATAATCTCTTGCTTAAAAAATTCATACTCTAAAACTCTTTCAGTTACCATTCAAATTAATCAATTCCATGTAAGTTCATAATTCATTCTTATTTGTTTTCGCTGTGAATCCATGTTTGTTTAGTTATATATACGTACTTTCAATTGGTTTTGATCATTTTAGGGTACATATGCGTTCACATAATCAATGTTATATATTGCAAATCATGAGGTATGTTCTATTCAAGTTTGTTGTGTGATTTTTGCTATAATTTTTCTCCATTTTACTTTTTTCTTGTCTTCATTGGAACCGTTTTGCAATTTTTCTAAGAAGATTAAGACTGAGATTATTGATTTTTTTACAGCCTTAAAGATACAAAAAACTTATGCAATTGGAAGTTTAGAAGATCAGCACGTGCTGAGTCATTGTCCTAAATTAAGAGGTATGATGATCCTTTACAAAAGGCACTTCTTTACTTTGTTGATGCATGTCATCCCTTCATCTTTGAATTAGCACACTATATAATTCGAGTTCTTCACCAAAGCGCCAAATGTAAATTTCTTATATCGAATATTTCAGTGTTGTTTTATTATCTAATTGATTTGGTGAAATTAGAGGTGGCAAATAATACCCATGAGTCAATATTTGGGTCAATTGGACTCTTTTTTTAAATATGATGGGCTAAATGGACTCTCTCATTTATTGTCAACGGGCTTGATGGACTATTAAATATGATGAAACAAAATAAACATGGGTATAATGGTCGGGTACTTTTTTTATAGATGGGTCTTATTGGGTATAGCATTTTTCATACGTTTTTAACGTTTTTATACAATTTCGATCGTTTTCGACCGATTTCGTCTGTTTTCGACCGATTTCGCCGTTTTCGAGCGATTTTGACCGTTTTCGATCGTTTTCGACCGATTTCGACCGTTTTCGACCGATTTCGACCGATTTTGACCGTTTTCGACCGATTTCGACCGTTTTCGACCGATTTCGACCGATTTCGACCGTTTTCGACCGTTTTCGACCGATTTCGACCGTTTTCGACCGTTTTCGACCGATTTCGACCGATTTCGCCCGATTTCGACCAATTTTGACCGATTTCGGCCGTTTTTGATACCGTTTTCGACCGATTTCGACCTTTTTCGACCAATTTCGACCGATTTCGATCGTCTTCGCTACCGATTTTGATCGATTTCGGCTGTTTTCGGCCGATTTCGACCGTTTTTGACCATTTTCGACCGATTTTGATCGTTTTCGATCGATTTCGACCGTTTTTGACCGATTTTGACCGTTTTCGACCGTTTTCGGCCGATTTCGACTGATTTCGACCGTTTTCGATAGATTTCGACCGTTTTTGCCCGATTTCGACCAATTTCGACCGATTTCGGCCGTTTTCGACCGAATTTGGCCGTTTTTGACCGATTTCGACCGATTTTGACCGTTTTTGATACCGTTTTTGACCGATTTTGATCAATTTCGACCGATTTTGATCGTCTTCGATCGTTTTCGATACCGATTTCGATCGATTTCGACCATTTTCGATCGTTTTCGACCAATTTTTACCGATTTCGACCGTTTTCGACCGATTTTAACCGTAACGAAGTGTACAAAAACGTATAAAAGCATACGAAGACTTATAAAAGCGAACGAAGTGTACAAAAATGAACGCAACGTAGGAAACAAAGAAAAATAAAGGAAAACGAAGAAGGACGCATGTAAACGAACAAATCGTACAAAAATGGACGAAAATGTACAAAAGCGTTTCATAACGTTTATAAACGGACGAAATCAGTTGAAAACGGTCGAAATCGGTCGAAAAGTGTCGAAATTGGTCAAAAACAGACAAAATCGGTCAAAATTGAACGAAATCTGCCGAAAACGGTCGAAATCTGTCAGAAATGGTCGAAATCGGTTGAAACGGAAAAATAACAGACGAAAACAAAAAAACGAGCGAAAACGTAAAAACGGAGCAAAACGTAAAAAAACAGACGATAATGAAAAAAAACAGACGAAAACGTAAAAAACAGACGAAAACAAAAAAACACGGACGAAAACATAAAAAAACCAGACGAAAACGTAAAAAACAGACAAAAACGTAAAAAACGGACGCAAACGTAAAAAACGGATGGAAACGTAAAAAACAGACGGAAACGTAAAAAAACGGACGAAAACGTAAAAAACGAACGAAAACGTAAAAAAAACAGACGAAAACGTAAAAAAACGGACGAAAACGTAAAAAAATGGACGAAAACGTAAAAAACCAGACGAAAACGTAAAAACGGACGAAAACGTAAAAAACCGGACCAATACGTAAAGAAACGGACGAAAACGTAAAAATCGGATGAAAACGGAAAAAATCGGACGAAAACGTAAGAAAACATACGAAATTGGGCGAAAATGTGCGAAAACATAGAAAATTGTGCAAAGGTGTGTGAAACCGTACGAAAACGCTTAAAATGTACAAGAACGTAGAAAACGTAAAAAAAGTGTGAAAACGTTCTCAAACGTAGAAAAAATTTGGACTCTTTGCCCGTTTGACTCGAGACCGTTTGACCCGTGCCCGTTTGGCCCGTATCCGTTTGGCCCATGTTTTAAAAAGCACCCGTTTGGCCCGCGCCCATTTGGCTCGTTGCCCGTTTGGCCCGTCGCCCGAACCCGCCCGACCCGCCCATTTTGCCACCTCTAGGTGAAATACACATGTTTAGGAGGCTCCTCAGTGTGCCCTTCAATATAATTATATCACATTCATATGATTTGTGCCTCATTTATGTCTGAAAAACTCATGTAGTTGATGAAGCAATTGCAAGGTGACATGTAGCAATACACCATACTGTTATAGTGACCTAAAGCTTTTTGGACTCCATCGATAGCTTATTCTTATTAAAATGAATTTGGTCACACCCTTATTTTACGTTCAAAAATTCGACAAATAATGGAAAAGATAACCAACAATACTATAATTTGTTATTATGGGACAATGCATCTTTTTATATGGGCCATTGAAAACGGAGTTCAACCTTTTACGTATAGTTTTTTTTAAGATTTGAAGGACCAAATTGTTTTGATGCTATGGATGTTAAGTAGATAATTAAACGTCACAATATTAATGTACCTTTAAAAACCAATATAGAATGTTGAATATATTAAATACATCTTATGCAGCTTTTAATAGTTTGACCTATATCATGTTTGGTTAATGTTCTATTTTACCCTTTTACGACAACCCAACCCAAATTGACTCATATTTAGGCAGATGGGTCATAAATCATGATTGATGCCTTGATTACCCTTTGGTTTTCTTTAAGTTATGGTTTTATAAGGGCTAAATTTTTATGTAGCTTTACAGCACAGTAACATTGAGGCATGAAGAAAAAAAGCATTATAACCACAAAGTATATGTCTACAGCTTTTCAATTTTGTTGTGGGAGCTCATACAAAACAAGTTACCATTTGAGGACATGCCAAATCTACATGTTGCATATGCAGCTGCTCTTGAGGTACCTGTCCTCCATCAAAATGGACAGGTGTTTGGTAATGGGTCAAATTTATAGTATTCAATTTTATGACATGTCTGCGGGTCAGTTATGTTGAGACCAAATTCTTCTCATTTTACAGATATAGCTTCAGAGTGCCTTAACAATGGCTTGGTTATAACTCAGAACCCAGTGACGAAGCCAAAATTTTAGTCAAGGGTGGGCCAAAAAGAATTTAGTGTTTAGCCTACAAATTAATATCTCTAACACGATAGTTTATTCTTAAAGATGTAGCCATTTTCTAGAACAAGTAAAAAGAAAAATTAAATTACTACCCAAGATAAACAAAAACTTATAATTAAACTAATTTTAATTGATGAACACTACATAATATAACATATTATATGATTTAAATCCATATAACAAAAAATAGATGAATTGTTATTGCACTAAACTAATAGGAGAGTGTTTCAAAATGCATGAAATCTGAATGCTAAGGAGTCAAGATGGCTAAATGAACTTAGAGGGGCTAATGCAGTACAAGTCAATTAAATACATGGGCTTCTATTAAAAATTTTGGGTTGGCCAGGGCCTACCTAACCCATAACGTGGCTCCGTCACTGTCAAAACCCGATTCTAATTGTGCATGCGGCTCATTACATGTGTGGAGAGGTTGCTGGTCTTTAAGAGGAGACTAATGTTCATGAATTGTACGTTGAAGGTGAGATTTAAGTTCTAATTTCTTGGCTTTTGTGGTCAAATGGACTAATATGGTACAACAAGTTCAATACATGTTTGAAGGTTGCAAATGTGTGTATTATAGACTGTGATCTTGCACAGATTTGAGACCCAAAGCCTAATCCCATTTCACTCATTCTCTTTAATATTTATCTAGCTACATTAAACCACCAACTCTCTATTTTCACTAATGTGGAACTGATGTGGTAACAACACCTAACTCTTTTCTTTCTTCTTGCTTTTTGAAGTATTACATTAAATTCACTTTTTTGGCAAATTTTCAAACTTTGATTGGAGTTTAGTTACGATTTAAGGAACGCTGTTGAGGTTAATTGTTTCAAATAAGGTGATGATGATCATCTATGCCTTGTGTTCAGAAACATGAAGGTATGTAAGAAGGAAAAAAGGACCATCTCTGTTTTAGTATGCCTTATAATTCATCATCAGCTTTAAATAGTAGCACTTTAGCACACCATCGAGTGTTGACTCTTTTGGTCAAATACCACCTCATCATTTCTTCTTCCTTCAATACAACCCACAGTTAGTGCTTTCTCCGCCTTACCCTCTCACACTTACATTGCAAGTTATCTTTTATATTTATTATCCACAACTACAACTATCTAGAAGATGTAACTTACATTTGCTTTGGTTATTTTGTTTTTGTATTTGTAGCTCAAACGACTAGCATGTAAGATTAAAACGGGAGTGCTTAGAGCTAAAAAGGAGTGCAGCCGTGCATGTATAAGTAATGTTAACGACGGGCATGAAGCAATGCAAGGAAGAAACTGGTGCGCATGATTTGGACCACAAAAGATATCTATAATTAAGTATCTTACATGTTTAGTTTATGGTTAGGTTTAAGAAAAGTGTTTATTATTATATGAATTGGTCTTTGTATAGTTTTGATTAGTTTTATAGTTTTATTAGTAATTATAATGTAATAAAATATATCTTGGTCAAGGTTAAGTAATGTTGACCAAGGTTTGACTAAAGTTAGGAAAATAGAATAGGATAAGTAATAAGTATAAATACTCATCTAGGAGGGGTATTTATACAAGACTTTACATTTGTTGTAATTCACTTCTCCCTCCCATTTCTATTTTCCATTTGAAATGAAAATTTAGAAAATGATAAAAATACTCTCTAGCTCTTCTCTTCTACTCTATTAACTTTCGTATGAGTTGGATTTATGATTTGATGAGTTTTTGATCTTAAAACGCATAATAATAGCTTTCATAACCATTGAATTGTAGGTTTATTATCTAGATTATGAAACATACGTGTTTTAGATTGAATTTGATCGAAAAATATAGATTTGATAGCTTTCGTAAGCAAGAAATAAGGTTTCGGTAACTATTTTAGGCGGGAAAATAGCTTTCGTATTTCAGTTTTTGAGCTTTCGTATTGTAGTTTTGGTTTCGTAACTGTCATACGCAAGTGATTTCTTAGCTTTTGTAACGTAGTTAAGCTTTCATAAACAGTACACTAGCATTCGTAACGAAGAATTTTATCAATTTGAAAAAGATAACATTGATTTTATTTACTTTAAAATGCTTAAATTCAGATTGATAGATTTTTTCTAAGGTTTCGTAGCTAATAATTTACGTAAGTAAGACGTTTTTGGATTTTACGAAAGTAGAGGTTATTTGGAAGTTATGAAAGGAGGTTTTGTAAATTGGATACTTTCGGTAACTATTTGGTTTCGTAAACAGTGGAAGCTTTCGTAGAATTATGGTTTCGTAAACAAGAGGTTTCATATCAAATAGTTGGTTTTGGTTTCGTACTTCAAGCTTACGTATCATAGGTTTTGTAAGGAAGGTTTCGTAACATAGTTTCTCAACTAACGGTTTCGTAAAGAAGGTTTCGTATTACAGTTGAGGTTTCATAACAGACGTTTTGTAACATTGGAAGGTTTCGTATCTCAGTGGAAAAGGTTTCGTAACATAGTTTTGGGGTTTCGTAAACTGTTTTAGAGGTTTCGTAACACAATCATTGGGTTTCATAATACAGTTTCAGAGGTTTGTAACACAGTCGGTGGGTTTCGTAACACTGTTTCATAGGTTTCGTATCTCATACTTTTGGTTTCGTAACAGTGATTAAGAGGTTTCGTATCTTCTAATTTTGGATAATTGATCTTTCGTTACATGGCTTAAGTGTTACTTAGACTTTCATAACAAATTGAGGTTTCGTTTCTTCAAAGTTACTTCACTGTAATATAAGATAAGGTTGTTATTGCTCATTAACTTCACGATTACAAGACTTTATCTCCAAAACGATCCAAGTTTGAATTGTAATCATTTGATACAACATGACCACTTTAAACAATTCCAATCAACAAACTTTAGCAGATTCAAAATCTAATGAAAGACCTCCAATGCTCGAAAGAGGGAATTATATTCCATATGAAAGTAGATTCAGAAGGTTTTTGGATAATAAACTTGAAGAAGGGGAAAGAATATGGATATTCTTTTTTTTTTTTTTTATTTTTTTTTTTTTATTTTAATTCAAAATGGACCTTATGTGAGGCCAATGATTCCTGATCCCGACGGTGCTGAGAACATAAACAGTATTGTGAAACAAATACTTGAACCATTGTCCAAAATGACTGAGGGTAACAAGAAGCAATACATTGCTGATGTGAAAGTCATGAATTATCTTCTTCAAGCAATACCAAATGAATATACAATTCAGTGGATGCATGTAAAAATGCTATAGGATATGGTGGAATGAATTTTACGGCTGTGTTGGTTCTAATGTTACTAGCCATGTAAGACACTCACGTCTTATGGACGAGTTTGATAAATTTGTAGCAAAAGTGGGAGAATCGTTAGAATCCGTGTATGAAAGACTAACAACGCTTGTGAATATTATGGATCGTAACAATGTTCATCCTATTTCAGTGTCAATCAACACCAAGTTTCTCAATTGTTTACAACCTGAATGAGCTAAATATGTCACCTGGTTCGTCCTAATCAAACTGAGTGTGCAGATTCTTATGATTTTATTAACCCCCAAAAACTTTAAATATAATATGATTCTTTAGTACAATTCGAACCACATGTTCTAGCATCTAAAGCAAAGAAAGCTGCCAAGACTCATGATCCATTAGCCCTTTTACTCATTTCTCGCAATGCTTCGGATTTCATGGACCGAGTGGACTAGTAGTTATACTCAAAGTTGGGCACATTCACTGGGAATCACGTCCTAGCAATAGGTTCTCTTGAATAGATGTCACAAACTGTCATTACTTCCAAGTCCGTCTCTGTCTTGTTCTCTCTCATGAAGACGGAATGTACTCAACGCGACGAGCAGCTTTACTTGCGCGGTATTACTCTCAGAGGACCATCTTACCAAAACTCCGACCTTATGCATCCGCTATTAGCTTCGACCGCAGCAAAGAGCACATCACTTAAAAAGTTCTTTCCTCTACGTTACCATATAATCGTCTTTGTACTTCATAAACATTAAGAAATCAACGCCAGGATTCAGGATGGTCGATGTTGTGTTGAATACAAAACCAGAATGCTGGTTTTGTCGGCAATGGTAATAAGTATTGAGGAGACAAAACAAGGGAATCAAGCGTTAATGCAGGAAATAAAAAAGATGAAACATCGGATTGTTCAGCTGGTGTTCCACGAATGAGTCAACTTGGGGAAAAGGACACAATGTTCAGTGTTATAACTGCAATGAAAAAGGCCACTATGCTCGTAATTGTCAGGAACCAAGAGTTCGTAATGCAAAGTATTTCAAAGAACAAATGTTGTTAGATATGAAAGATGAAGCTTGAAGCAACCTCAACAACGAATAAAATGACTTCATGCTTGACATTTCATATGGTGAGGAAACTATGGAAGAGTTAACTGCTGTAGTCATGTTGATGGCTCAAATTCAACCAGCTGATGGTAATGCTGAGACTGTGCCATCATATGATGCAAAGGCTGTTAGTGAGGTAAATGCTTCATCTAAGGTTTATGAACAAATGCGTCATGAGAAACGTAAAACTATTATTCAAACATTTGATGATGATCAAATTGATTCTAATATCATATTTGATGATCTATATGTGGAAAATAATAGTGGCACGTCTGACCATGATTCAAATGATCATGATGAATATCATAAAATTCAAATGCTAGCATATGATGTTCAAAGAGAAGCTAAAAATAAAAAACGATTAAACAATGAGCTTAAAAAGCAAAAGATGTTGCTACAAAAGGAGCTTGAAACGTGTAAGGATCGGGTCAAATTGTTTGAGTAAAAAACACTTCAATGTTTAAAATATAAAGAAACATGTGAAGAGTTGGAACGTGAATTAAGGAATGATAAGAACACCATTGAGAGACTTTTGAAAGAAAACGATAGCATGCAAAGTGATTTGTTCAAAATCAAAAATGAAAAGATAATAATTCAACATGAAACTCATTTAGTTAAAAAGGCTTTTAAAGATCGAGAAAATCGGTATCTTGAAGATATTTGTGATCTCGAAGAAAAACCGAGTTCTCATGATCGAATTGTTTATAAAATGGGTCAATCAATTCAAACAATTCACATGCTTGGAAAGACACCAAATAAAGTTTATGATCCTTTTCTTAAAGCTGGGTTGGGTTACAAGAATCCCGAACGTCTCAAGAAGGCCATTGCAGCACAACCAAAAATGTATGATGGTAAAAAGCTTTATAGTGTTAATTTGAAAATCGATTCACCAGATTAAGAGGAAACTTTAGAAGATGCGGAAGAAAGTCAATTAAAAATGAGAAACAAAATGGTTCAAATTAACTATGCAAAATTAAATTTGCTTTATGAAACATTTGTACCCCAACAAGACTTTTCTATGGAACAAACATATTTTTCAATTCCTTCTACTTCCACTAATGGTTCTGAGTCAAAAGCAGTCACATCGGATTTACCAATTCCAAAAATTCCTAAAGAGAGTAAATTGTTAAAAATGATTGACACAATGGGTGTGGAAATTAACGGTTTACGAACAAGGATTGATATTACTCTTTTAGAAGAACGACAACGAAGATGAATGTCTGATAGTCAAAATTCTTTAAGAGAGTTTTATAAAACTGATGTAATTCCAATGTCTGTTTCTTTATCAAAGAATTTGAAAGAACTTAAAGAAGAATTCATTGTAGAAGTACATGAAATGTTAAATATTTTTGAATTAATGGAACAAAAAGTTGACAGAAAATCTTCAAAATAAAATATTCTTTAAAATGAGATCGATTGACTTTTGGAAGTATCTTTGACAAGTGAAATCCGAGATTGTGCGTTGCTTTCTATTGAAAAACAGAAAAATGAGTTGTTAAAAGATGAACTTGTGAAAAGTTCAAGTGATTCCAAATATATCCAAGCCAATTTGCTCAAACGAAACAAAATTCTTAAAAATGATTTTAAGTGATCACAAGCTCAAGGTATTGATTTGGAACTAAAGCTACAACATCAAAAAAGAGAAAATGGCTTGTGATGTCTCTTGGAAGTCAAAGTTGTCAACATTGAATGATGAGAACGTGTTGTTCAAAACTCAAGTTGAATATGTTGTTCAAGAACGAGAATATATTAAACTTGAATTTCAAAAGCTTTTTAATTCCATAAAAGCAACACGGACTCAACATCAAAAAGAAGTTGACGGATTAATTGAACATGTCAATCAAAAGACATATGCTTATGCTGATGTGCGTGCTCAAAATCAAGATCTTTTGATGACAATTTCTGAGCTTAAGGATAAGCTCAGGACAAATGAAAAAGGGAAGTAGGTGAATACTAAGTTTGACAAATCTGAGACCTTAGAAAAACTTATCTGGGTAACACCGTTCAACAAAAACCTAGGAAACAAGGTTAAGAATGTGTCAAACACTAAGGTCAAAACAGATAGGTCAAAACCAGTCACTTCACATCCTAACCTAAAAGCGAGCAAAGTCAAAAACAGAGTGCGAATGTAATCGCGAGAGGAATGTATCGAATCACAAAATCAGAGACACAAACACCGGATTATAAAACTAACATACATATTTCTAATTCCACAGGTGTAGAAAGTTCTAATAGTGCTAGAAGACCAAAGTCTAAGGGCACCAAATCGAAGAATAAAGTCTTGAAGAACACTAATGCTAAGAGTTCAACTGCACATGTTCGGAAGATGTCACGTAGTGTTAGCATAGATTTCAATTAATGTGAAACAAAGGATTCGAATGTATGTCACACAAATACAAGTGTATCAAATTCTAAGACTATAAACGTTGTTAATGATGATTCGAATATTGTTTGTGTTTCTTGTGGAAAAGATGTATTCTTACTTTCTCATGAAAAGTGTGTTACTCGTTATGCTTTGTCTAGGAATTCTAATGTTAAGAGAGCCTTATTCACTACACCTGTAGCAGCAAAATCTAAGAATTTAGGAGCTACTTATATAGTTGCGAAATCTAAATTAAGTGTTGCTAA
>BQNB010024774.1:44222-60350 GCA_026074375.1 Tanacetum coccineum
ATTTTCACATGAAGTTGGTTCTTTCATCTGTGTTGTTCTTCATCAAGTGTTGGTCATTATGCAATCTCGTTCTTCATCTGTCACATGGCTAAAAACATTGTCAGGTTTTACCTTTTACACACATTGAATCAATTGTTTGTACAGATAAAAACATTGTGAAGAGGAAATCTGTTGAATATTTCTTAATCAGTTAGCCAGTTCTTATGATCCTTAATTCCATACATTTCATATTAGTCACTTGTTTGAAACATGTGTATATTTCCATAGGACAGTAATCAACAATCAAAACCACCATGTTTTCTTTTTACAAGTTTTTCAATCCCTTTCCTTTTCTAAGGTTGTCTAGATGGAATTGTAGCGAGTGCGATGAAGGGCAGTAAAAAACCTCCAACCACAGATAATGTGTTCTTTACTTACTAGATGGTGCAGGTAGAGGCTGTCTACACTATTCAATGTGGTTACCAAATTTCCATGTCCAGGAAAATGCATTTGCAACCGTACCTCAATGAGCATTTTTGTTTATTTATATCATCAAATTTGAAAAGCATTCCGTGTTACTATTCACTAACTCGAAAATGTCTTCTATTCCCCAACCACATTTACATAATGAAGTAGATACAAACGAGACAAGTGATTGTAAATACCTACAAACCTGATTCCCTCTAGTACCTAAAATAGCTCAAATTCTGGGTGTCGAGCAGCAGCACCATTGTAGTCCACACACTTGGTTGCTTTCTCCATTGACACAACAGGCACCTCTGGTGGATTTGCGCATCGTATTAGAGCCCAGTTTAGACCATTAAAGAATGGGTGCTGTTTAAATTCAGCAGCCCCTTTCTGTGACCCTAATCGGTTTTCAGGCTCCTTTACTAATAACCCTTTAATAAGATCCCGTGCTTGGAAACTAACAAGAGGAGTGTCTGGAAACTCGAGGCTTTGAGAACTACGTTGGCCAACGTTTCATCGTTGCCTGAACCTTTGAAGGGTGTCCTCCCAAGAAAAAGCTCGTATAAGAAGCATTTTAATCTTTCTTTTTGTTATAGTCAAATTTCTCAGAATGTGTACCATGACAGATGTACATAGTTCATTTGCCACGGTAAATGCTAGCTAGCAATTGATTTGGCATGATTATCGAACCAACTTTCAACAGTAGGTTCTTGAATGCAAATTCTCAACAAATAAATTTCATTATAGGAAATAATTTTTGTTCTTATAAATTCCCTATCTATTTTGGAGTGATACATTTAAGTAAGCACTTAATTGATAAAAAATTATCAGGCACTGCTCATCATTTATAGAGCAGTTCCCATAACATCCACAACAACAGTGTAAAAAAATATACTATACATTCCGTGTTTAAAAAGTATTAAAATGCATAAATATACGGTAGTAACAAATGCATGAGTTTCAACCTACCTTGCTGCTTGTTCATGATAATATCTGTCAGGTTTCTTCTGTCGAAGGACATGTAGATTCCCACCTGGGCAGTAATCCATAACAAGACACGATAAGTTGTCGGATACAAAATGCGCATAAAGCGTTGGGAGAAAAGGATGATCCAGAATTCTTAAAATTTCTCATTCTGTATGTGCCCTTGCTATTTTTTTCCTTCTCTCCAAGAACTCATTGTCCATCACCTTTATAGCATACTGAAGATTAGTACCCACTAATTCAGCTAGATACAATGTACTAGTATCTCCACATCCCAGCTTGTTCAAAAGATTAAAAAGCCTTAATCCCAGAAATCCGCTATTCCATTTCATCATATCATGGATTGCCTGCCGCCTCGAGTCCATTGACATATGAGGTCTATTGCCAATGCTACACTTGCTGCTCTCTTCACTAATGCTAGTGCTACTACTATATTCACACATGCTGCTGCTATTTGAAGTTTGGGAGAAGTCCGATTTATCACCGTATTTAAAATTCGTATTATTGAATATAACAAAGCCATTTGAACCACAACCTATTTGGGAAAAGCCATGTTTTACCTCGCTACTGATACGTGTACATGGAGGTGGATTTAGTTCTTTTAAAGCACAGTGACATCTTTCACATACCAACTGACATGTGTCCGGAACAAAAGTAACATTCTCAATGACAGATGTAGCGAAAGGTAAGTCCTGTTTTGACTTCTTCTTTACAATGTTTTTATTCCTAATTACCGTCTTGACTAGCTTTATTGACTTTCCTAACTTACTGCTGCTGATGAAGGAAGATGATGTCGTGCTCTGCAAACTCCCTTTTTACCTCAACTTAAAGGATGCTTTATTTACTGACTTGGCTTTAGAACCATTCACAACTGGCTTTGATGGCTCATCATAGGCAACACATTTTTTTGCATGTAACGCCGACTCAATCATAGGCAAAACGTTCCTGGATTCTGGTTCACATAAAAACTCATTCTGCCAAATTCGAGTTCTGACTCTCTTTAGTGACTTTTCCTTTTTATTAAATTGAACAGAAGATTGCGGACTATTGCTATATGATGACTTCATCTTGGGTCCACCCTGCAGATAATCGGGCATTGTTCTTGAAGAAGTCGCCATTGATGTGCTCTCTTTAGGGATGAGAACTTTGACCTCTTTAACTTGACCTACAAAAGTACCGGAGTCACTTGTTTTTGCCTCGTCTTGTTTCCCACGTTCAATCATTGAGTTAGCCTCCAACCCAAGTTTCCATGGAGCTTGTTAAAGAAGTAGTTTAGTACATTAGCTACCACTATTCCAATAGTGATCGATAACTGAAAGCCGATGTTAAGTGACCCTCGATACTTGTATGGTGCCATTTCGGAAAGGTATAGCGGCATGGACTGAAATTAACAATAAAAATGTTGTATTAGTAAACATAATATCTCTCATTAAGTTGTCATAAAAAAATTAGATAGTGTCATTATCGAAGTCAATTTTTTGTACGAGTTGCAATCTCTAGTAAACGTTTTCGTTGTGGAATATTTGGAAACAAACAAAGTGACTTACATGTGCAAAGAAAAACAAATTATAATGTCACTTTAATTGTTTTTTAAAACAAGTTAATCACACACTAAAAACAAACCAAAAGAAATCAAATTAAAGATTTATTTTCAGATGCAAGTTGTCATGAGTTTGGTCAAAAAGTTAAACACTTCCTGTCACAAAATTCAAATTTCAAAGTTTCTGATTCATAAATAAACATTTATAGTTCTAACATTTCTCAATATTTATTGGTTTTACTGTATATTTTCTAAAAATAATTATTAGGAATTATTTAATTTGTACTAAGTATAGTTCCTGCTGGCAGGTATGTAGTTCCTGCTGGTAATGTTAATTCGTAGTTAGTGCTGGCAGAACAAATGTCGTTCTTGCTGGTTGAACAATATTGCTCCTGGTAGTATTATGCTTACTCCAGGTTTATAGTACAGTTAGTTAGTATTGAGGATATGCATGAGATATCCTAGGAAGTGATAATACTTATCACTTTAGCGAGTCTTAAGGAAAACAATTAGGGTTTCGGTGATATAAAGAAACCTATGACCTTAGATGAAGGTAACTAGTTGATTGATTAGCAAAAACACGTTTCATTATCAATAGAAAGATCCATAGAGGATCATTGTTCTTAGTAATTCTTTAACTCTGTTGTTTATTTTCCGCATAAACAATAGTTTCATTGTTAGAGTCTCTCATAGAGTTACTTGTGATTACATAAGTGCTCTACAACCTTAACAGGCTTAAAGATCTATCTAGGGTTGGACCTACAAGTGGTATCAGAGCCTGGAGAGAGTCTCTGTTAAAGAAAATTTTACCGATCTCATAAATCTTCACAATGACTTCATAATCACCATCTCTTACATACCCTATGCCATCACTTTCAGTACCAACATTCTCTTTCCCATCAACAACTGAACCTGTGTTTTCTGCATCTACCTCTGAACCAGTATTTGAGTCTCCAAACCATTCTCAAACTTCTCAAACTACTCAAACCTCACAAACCACACAATCTAAACAGCTACAACAGTATCACACAACCACTGTCTCAAATAATAATGCCAAATTTCCTTACTTAAAAAGGAAGAATATGAGACTTAGGCTATGAAGATGGAGTATTGGATCATGAATAGTGATCACAATTTGTGGAATATTGTTCTAAATAGAAATAGCAAGAAAAGAACAGGAAGAGATCCAAAAGGAAGCATTATGATTCTTCCTCCTGTCTCTGTTGAGGAACATATTGCTGTTCAAAAAGAGACAAAAGCAAGAACAATTTTGCCTCAGTCTCTTCCTGAAGATCACATGGCTGACTTTCATCATCTTGATGATGCAAGGGATATTTAGTTGGCTGTTAAAGCAAGATTTGGAGGTAATGAGGAGTCCAAGAAAATAAGGAAGTCAGTGCTAAAGCAGGAGTTTTCTGACTTTAAAGTAACTTAATCAGAGGGTTTACATAAGGGGTATGACAGGTTTCAAAAGATTTTGAGTCAACTCAATCAGATGCAAGCTAAGCATGACAATGAAGATTGCAATATGAAGTTTCTCAGAGCTCTTCCACCTTCTTGGTCACAGGTGGCAATCACTCTTAAAACAAAGGGTGGTCTTGATTACCTAAGCTTTGATGATCTGTACAACAAGCTTAGGACTCTTGAAATTGATGTGAAAGGTGGTTCAAGCTATGATTCTAGAGGTACTTCTGCTCCTACCCATTCAGCCTTTGTTAGTGCTGCTAGTACTAATTCAAAGATGACATATCCTGATCAATCCCATTCAACCACTTTTACTACTGCTTCATCAATTCCTGCTGCTTCAAGCAATGTGATTGAAAGTGTTCTCCATTCCTTTGTTGCTGAAAGTGATCCACAACAGCAGATCACTTATGAAGATTTTGATCAGATTGGGAAGATGGACTTGGAGGAACTAGACATCAAATGGCAAATGGCAATGCTATCTGTTAGGATTAACAGATTTGAAAAGAAAGCAGGAAGAAAGATGAAGTTTAACAACAAGGATGCTGCTAGGTTTGACAAAGGGAAGGTCAAATGCTATAAATGTTCTGAATTGGGTCACTTTGCTAGAGAATGTACAGGGAAACAGGTGGATTCAAAAGCAAGGTACTCTTCATTCAAACTTCAGGAGCTGAATAAGGGAGAAGAAACCAAGGCCTTGTTGTCTGTTGATTCTATGGTGAACTGGTCAGATCATGAAGGAGAAGATGTGGAAAAAGGTGCTGCACAAGTGTATGGGATGATTGCTGGTGCAGAGGTTGCTACTGGTGATGTAGCTGCTGATGTTACTGGTGAAGTGTCTGATGCTGCTGATGAATTTGCTCTTATGGGGTTGTCCCCTCAGGTACATACTTGCCCTTTTGGTTGTGAACATATATATGCAGAACTTAAAAAGGACTTTGATAACTTAGAAGTTCAATATAAAGATTGTTTTATCCAGGTTCAGGCATATAAAAGTAGTTTACAAACTTTAGAACAACAAAAGGCATGGTACCAAAGTAATCAGCTAGCATTAGAAGAAAGAATCAGAATATTAACTGCTGATTTGGGAAATACTACAAACATGTTAAAATATACTGAAAAACTGAATGATCAGCTTAAACTTGAAAAACTGGAGACTCAGGTTAAACTTGAAGAGTCTAAGGCAAGATTTGATAAATGGAAGGAGTCTTCCAAAAACCTGCACAAACTGATCAATAGCTCCATGTCCACTAGAACAAAATTTGGTTTAGGATATGGAGAAACTTTTGGATCAGATGAGGTGTTTGATCCCTCTGCCCCTAGTATCTTTGACTCCACACCTGAGGATGTAGAAGGGATACCTCTCTATGACAGGTTTGACAAAGCTGTGGGAATGCATGCTGTTCCTCCACCTATAACAGGAACATTCATGCCTCCTTCCAACAGGCCTGACCTTGATGATACACAGTTTACCTATGGTTCAAAGTCCAATAATTCTTTTAAAACTGACTCTGTATCTAATGACTTTGTCTCTTGTGATAACAGTGACAAGTCCTCAGACTCAGAGACCATTGGCTTTGCATCCTGTGTTTCAAGTATTAAGTCCTCAGGCTCCAAGACCAATGAACCCTTAGCCTCTGCCCCTAGTTCAGTGGATTTCAAGACTGTGTCAGAGACTCCTCACCAACAACCAAGTTCCACCAATGTTAATTCTAGTTTTTCTTTTAAGGAGAATGTAAAATTTCCTAGAAATTTATGTAATAAGAGTGGGATAGACAGTAGGAGTCTTTGTAAACAAAAGTCTTTTGGTTCTAAGACATGTTTTGTTTGTGGTAGTAAATTTCATTTGATAAAAGATTGTGATTTTTATGAGAAACAGTTGGAATTGCATAATAAACCTATGTGGAAAAATGTTGCAAATATTCCCTCATTTGTACCAAAAGCAGCATCTGTTCCTGCTGGTAGAAGGAATAGACCAACATCTGTTCCTGCTGGTAGTAGGAATCGACCAACATCAGTTCCTGCTGGTAGAACATTTTCTGCTGGTTGGGAAAATCATGCTGCTCGACCTATGCCCAGACCAACAAGTGGTTATTTTCAACACCATAGTATGACTGGCTATAATAACCATCAGTATATGAATGAGGGAAGATGGGGAACTACTGTTAAGCCCTCAGCAGGTTGTTCTTGGAGAATTAAAAGACCTAATGTGCAATGTGGGTCCAAGAACAATGGTGGATCTCATCTTTCTACATGGTTTACTTCCTACTGATCCACAAGGCAGGCTCAAGTCTGTCATGACTTGAGTCTCCCATGTATACTAATGTTATTGTTGTATTGTTTCATTGTAGGCTAATCCTCATAAGAATAAAGATTTAGGCATTGTAGATAGTGGTTGTTCCAGAAGCATGACAGGCAATAAGGAGAAGTTGGATGACTTTGTGAAGATTGTAGGAGGTACTGTGACTTTTGGAGGTGGAGATGGCAAAATCACTAGAAAAGGCACTATAAGGACTTCCAAATTGAACTTTGAGAATGTCTACTATGTGGAAGAGCTTCAGAACTTTAACTTGTTCTCTGTTTCACAAATATGTGATACCAAGAACAAAGTCCTCTTCACTGATAAAGAGTGCCTTGTTCTCTCTAAGGAATTCCAACTACCTGAAAATAGTCAGGTGGTTCTCAGAGTTCCAAGAAGGCACAATCTCTATTGCTTCAATTTGTCTGACATCCAACCTGAAAGGGATGTCACCTGTTTGCTGGCAAAAGCATCCTTAGATGAGTCTACCAAATGGCATAGAAGGATGGCTCATGTGAACTTCAAAAACATGAACAAGCTGGCAAAGTATGGCTTAGTCAATGGACTACCCTCCAAACTCTTCACAAATGAACACAACTGTGTTGCCTGCAACAAAGGGAAGCAACACAAGGCTTCATATAAGGCCATCACAGCTGTGAGCACTATTTCTGAGCCTCTCCAGTTACTTCACATGGATCTCTTTGGTCCTACTTCCATCAGGAGCATTGATCATAAGTACTATTCCTTGGTGGTTACAGATGACTTTAGCAGGTTTACTTGGGTTTTCTTTTTGGTGACTAAGGATGAAACATATGGTATCCTTAAGGATTTTATTACTTTTATTGAAAACCAGTTAACAAAAAGGGTTAAAGCCATAAGGTGTGACAATGGGACAGAGTTTAAAAATTCCAAATTAATTGAACTCTGTGGGTTAAAGGGGATTAAAAGGGATTATAGTAATGCCAGAACCCCACAACAAAATGGGGTTGCTGAAAGAAAGAATAGAACCCTTATAGAGGCAGCAAGAACTATGCTTGCTGACTCTAAGTTACCTACCATGTTTTGGACAGAAGCAGTTAGTACTGCTTGTTATGTTTTGAACAGGGTTCTGGTGACTAAACCCCATAACAAGACACCTTATGAACTGGTGTCTGGGAAAGTTCCCAACATCAGTCATTTTAAACCATTTGGGTGTCATGTGACCATTCTCAACACCAGTGACCACTTGGGCAAATTTGAGGGAAAAGCTGATGAAGGGTTTATTGTTGGATATGCTGCTCATAGTAAGGCTTATAGGGTCTACAATCTATCCAGCAAAAAGATAGAAGAAACACTTAATCTGAGATATCTTGAGGATAAACCTAATATTCAGGGGTTGGGTCATGAGTGGTACTTTGACCTTGACTATTTGACTGATTCTTTAGGTTATACTCATTTCAAGACTAATTCACCTGCAGGTACTCAAGATACTAACATACATGCAGGTACTCAAGATGATTCAGATTTGGAGTGTGATGAACAAGTTATTGTTGTTCCTTCTTTTCCTTCTACATCTTTTTCAGGTTATGTAGAGGAGCTTGCTAGGCTTCAAAGACAAGCTCATGAAGCAAATGATACAGCTGAGAAAGATGTGAGTCAAGCTGCTCTTGATATCAGTAGGAATTTGGTTCCTGCTGGTAAGCTTGATTCTGCTGCTGATGCTCCAACTGTCACATCTACTCCTGTAATTGTACATGTTCTTGCTGATGTAATTCCACTCCCTCCTGGTCACTCATTGGGCTCCAGTGAAAATTCTATAAGATATCCCTCTCCTTCTGACCTTGCCAATTCCATGTCCTCATCTTCAGAGGTGGAGGATATACACCATCATCCTGACACTGGCATTTTCACTTCCTCTTCATATGATGATGATTTTGGTGGTGCTGTCACAAATCTAGCACCTACTGTCGCTGTTGATCCTGTTCCTACTAAGAGGGTGAACACCATTCATCCTCAATCATAGATTCTTGGAGATCTCACCTCACCAGTTCAGACAAGAGGCACATTGCAGAAGTCCAAGTTTGGTGAAAGTGCTCTTGTTAGCTATGTTCATGATCAGCAGAGGAACACTCATATAGATTATTTACATTGTCTATTTGCTTATTTCTTATCTCAACTAGAACCAAGCAGTGTTGCTCAAGCACTAAATGATCCTGCTTGGATTGAAGCTATGTAAGCGGAGATGCAACAGTTTGTTAATTAGAAGGTTTGGCAGCTTGTTCCTCTACCAGATGGAAAAGTTGCTATTGGCACAAAATGGATACTGAAGAACAAACGGGATGCCAGAGGTATTGTAGTTAGGAATAAAGCCAGACTGGTGGCTCAAGGTCATAGGCAAGAGGAGGGCATTGATTATGATGAGGTATTTGCTCCTATAGCTAGAATTGAAGCAATTAGACTATTTCTAGCATTTGCCTCATATATGGGATTTATGGTATATCAAATGGATGTGAAAAGTGCCTTCCTTTATGGGAAAATTGAAGAAGAGGTTTATGTTACTCAACCTAAGGGTTTTGAAGATCCTCATTTTCCTAAGCATGTCTACAAAGTTGTGAAAGCTTTGTATGGTCTTCATCAAGCACCAAGGGCCTGGTATGCAAGATTGTCTACCTTTCTGTTAAAGCATAATTACAGAAGAGGTACTATAGAAAAACTCTCTTTATTAAGAAGAATTCCAGGGATATCATACTTGTCCAGGTTTATGTGGATGACATTATTTTTGGGTCCACAAACAAGGCATGGTGTGATGATTCCTAATTTGGTTCCTGGCAGATGTTTATTTATTTAAGGTTTCCATTGTATTGTGGTATGTATGGAGGAGTAAGCTGTTGGACAATTCCATAAGCTTTAAGATAATCTTTAAACTCTTGGCTTATGTATTCGCCACCTCGATTTGATCGAAGAGCCTTGATTGTCTTTCCACTTCATTCTTAAACACCTTGAATGTTTCAAAGACTTTATGTTTATGTTTAAGTAAGTAAACATAACCATAACGACTATAATCATCCGTGAATGTAATGCAGTATCTAGCACCTTGTCTTGACACATGTCTAAGTGGACCACATACGTCAGTACGTATTATTCCAAGAAGATCAGTTGCCCTTTCGGTACGATGCGGAAAGGGTTTTCTTGTCATCTTGCCTGATAAACAAGACACACATTGATCAAATGACTCATCATCTATTGATTTTAAAAGCCTTTCATGTTGCAGCTTTTCAATACGTTTCTTGCTTATATGAGCAAGACGACAGTGCCATAGATAAGTAGAGTCCAAGTTATGCTTGGCTCTTTTATTGCTAACATTATAAATAGAATTAACATTTGGTACAAGATTATGCATATCAATTTCATAAATACCATCATGTGGAATAGCATTAAAATAAAGAACATTCTTAGAAACTAAAATTCCATAATCCATAAAATATTAGACAGATCCATTTTCAACCAAACGATGAACTGAAACAACACCTCTAGTTATAGTAGGTGCATAATGACAATTGTCTAAACAAATCACTAGGCCATTAGGTAAAATTAAGTCAAAACTTCCAATAACTTCTACTTGTGCACGAACACCATTGCCCACGTACAAATAGAGAGCTCATTGTTTCAGCTTTCTTGCTCCTCTAAGACCTTGTTTTATGATACAAATGTGAGTACCACAACCTGTCATACACCCAGGACTTATTAGGGAAAGAAAATAATTTTAGTGTAAAGATACCTGAAGAACTGGCAGTGCTAACTTACTTCTTTTTCTTCAACAACTCAGCAAGGTAGATAGGACAATTCCTTTTCCAATGACCCTCCTCCTTGCAGTGGTGGCAGGTGTCATCCTTAGCAGGGTACTCTTTAGCAAAAGGTTTAGGGTTTTAGGCTTAGGGATATAAACTTGTTTATCCTTTCCCTTGCCATTAGCTTTACCTTTACCTTTAGCTTTAAGCGATTTCTTATAGGATTTTTGGATTTTACCACCTCTAATCGCCATTATTTGTGGCGTTTCAGCCTTTTTAGGTAAACATTTTTCATACTCAATAAGCATAGCATGTAGTTCACCAATTGTCTTCCTCATGTTATGTATATTGTAATTTCTCACAAATCCAACAAAATCACTAGTGAGGCCATTCAAGATTAAACCAACACTAAGATCTTGTGGTAGCACATAACCAAGACATTCCAGTTGTTCTACATATCCTTTCATCTTAAGAACATATGCAGCAACTGGTTTACCCTCCTCTTCTTTGCAAGCATGGAAAGTTTAGATTAGGTCAAACCTCTCTACTCGAGCTTGGTTCTCAAACATAGATTTAAGCTCCTGAAGCATCCCATAAGGTGAATAATTTTTATATTGTTTATGAATTTCAGGAGTCATACTCTCGAGCATAAGACAAGCCACCTCATTATAAGCATCATATACTGCATTCCATTCTACCAGCACATTTGCTGCAGAATCAGCTGCATGAGCAGGGGGAATAGGTTGTTCAATGACATACATTTTTTTTAACTCTCAATACCAACTTAGGTTGACGAAACCAGTCATTGAATTTATTTCTAGAAAGTTTTTCTCTTTTAAACATCGACTTGAAAGTCGAATGGTTTATGTTTTGAACAGGTAGTGCCATCTAAAAAACATAAAAGTTCAAGTATTTAGTATTTTCGATAATACTCCTTGAATAAAAATAACTACCCATGTTTAATCATATAAATAATAAATTTTCTAAAGGCTAGGACCCTACTTGACATACCACCATCACATCAGTTGATCTGCTAGTGATGGTGTATTCAAAAGGTAATTGACGATCAATAATTGCCACTTGTGCAATTCCTAGAACCTTATGGGACTTACTTTATTACAATAATATACTTGTAAGCATGTTTCATCCCGTCTATGCCTCGAGTTTAAGGTCTCACCACTAAACAGATTAAGTCGTCCAATCAAGAACCGTGATTATGTAACATTAACGTCTCACGAAAAAGTCTATAATCACTTTGGGATTGCAATCTACACACGTCTCATGCATAGTAAAAGGCAACTGCAAGTGTTCTTACAAATTGGATGACAACAACTTATTTAAAAAGGGTATAATATTTGACGTAGCAAATATATACGAAGAAGCATGCATACATATTTGTATCATAAATTTTAATAAAACTTTACTCAATTAAGTTATTTATTACGGTATCACTCATTTTCTATACATCTAATTGATGTGTCGTTGGATAGGTGTTATTTATTTATCAAAGTTTTACATTTATATTTAGCCGACTAACCTAAAGACAACACTTTAACGGGCAGAGTACCCGGTCAAGATGTAGCTTCGTGGTAAGTAGGGTGAACACTAAGAGTGAGAGTTAACCAATTATCCAATTAGTATTTATTTTATTCTAAATTAGTCTAATTACTGGTTAAACCTATGCTATATATGATTATCTAACGGTATGAGGGGTTTTCAGCCTGAGAGACTGACACATGTTTTATGGTGACAATAAATAATTCAAAACACAAAATACACTAAAGCAAATAACATAAAGCAAGAGAGTGGTACGAGCCAAATAAAAGAAAACTGTATTAACCAAATTAAATCCAATTACATGCAGGTTTGATTAAATAGTGCAATGGCTTGCTTATCTCGATGCGGTATATTATTCTTAAGACTTAGGCGGTACTTCTTCCTAAGACCTAGACACGAACAATCCTGTCACGATTAACGCATCTACATAAAGCATCTTATAGTCTAATTATAATCTATCATAGGGAATTAAAGCAGTGGTGATCCTGTTAAAACCCTAGCTCATTGGGACTTTACCCACTTACTGCTTGATGTTGAATCATATACCGGTAGTCCACCACCAAAATCAATTACAAGTCAACTAAGAACAATACTAGTTAAACAATTATCAGGTCACCTGCCGGTCCAACTAAGCTCATAGTTAAAAGGTAAAAGATAAGGTGTCATTTGTGATCCTATTGGTCCGGGAATATAAAACACAACATGGAGAGCTATCCCGGCATTAAGGTAACTGGTTAGGTATCCCAAGACCTAGTTGAATGATAGGTCGCATGTACAAGCACATAAACAAGTATAAGGCGATAAACATAATTAAACTACAACGATAAATTAAGTAAAGCCGAATTAAATCAAACCAAACATTATAACCTTCATTAAAATGGCTAATACCCGAGGGTATTAGCCTATAATCATTGTCATAGTTACAAACGTAATCAAACGATTAATTAAAATCAAACGATTAAGAAAGTAAAAATTATATGATGTCTTCTTTAGGATTAGGTTTGATGCTCGACCTTGGCTACTCTTCTTGGCCTTGGAATTTCGTCTTCAGAAGTATAATATGTAGTGAGTATGTTTTTGCACACTGAACTTCATTTTTGAGTCCAGTATTTATAGTGTCTGAAAACGCCTGGATACGCCATATCAAGATAAGTGGATACGGCGTATTGGGTTAATCTCCTTGAAGTCCGCGATAAGATCAAATCAATTAGGCTAATTACCATTAATTACATTTAATATGTATCTTTGACTGAGGTAATAGCTGTCATTACGACGTATGGATAAGCAGTGGATACGCCGTATAGGGAATTGATAAGAATGCGTTTCTTGTGATGAGCTGGCGCAGATACGCCGTATCTTCCTTATTGGATACGGCGTATATATGCAGTTTTGGTACTTTCTTCAAATGTCTTTGTTTTAGTTCCAGAATTGTGCCTTTTCGCTTCTTCTTCACAAGTGACTTCATAATTACTGTAATATAAAACTTTAAGCAATTAAGTACCAATATCTTGCAATAATTAAACAAAAGTGGGTAAATCATGTGGGATAAATGATAGGAAAATGTGACGTCATTTGATGATATCACTAATGTATAAATAGTGTTACCTTTTAAAAAATTGACGATTCAACGTGTTTTCAAAATTTAATGATTTTATATTTTATCGTGGAAAAAAATTAAAGAATGGTTTAAAACCATTCAAACCCTAGACCATTTGCGACTTCCTAAATAGTATGCAAGGTAAGGAAATTACAATGTAGTCAGGTATTATAGGGTAATGGTATCTACAAGACCGAAGTCTTGATGAGTCTCTCGAACCTTATCTTTGCAACTAAGTAGTACTTTTGAAAATTTCATCATTGATAAAATTTAAAATTTAATTTTAAAAAACACATTATGAACTATGAAATAGTCTATAATAAATCTGATTTCATAATTATTAGTCATGTTTATATTTATTTTTCAAAAACCCTTTTATTTTCTCACAAGTCCAAACTTAAAATAAAAACACAAAACTAATACATATAACACTTATTCAAAAACACTTAACAATTAAGTCATGCAAATATCAATTATGATCCCAATTATCTAATAATTAAAATATGTATATATTCATACAAGGCTCCATCGTCCAATGACTTTGGCAACATCCATCGATATAATCGATTGCGTAAACCATATATAAATATATACTACATAACACATAAAATTTAAGCAACTTTTAGGCCCCATTAAGGTCTTCTCTAGCTTTTAAAGTCGTGGATCTTACCAAATCAATTTTAGTGTCTAATTTTTAATTCTTGATCATCATATTTGCATGAAAACCTTTTAACAATTAACAAGATTATATCATATATCCTTCCATGATAAATTTGCATATATTTATCATGGACAACAAATTAACAATTAATCGGAACATAAACCGATTAATTAACAATTAAACGCATCAAGTTTTATTCTTATACAATTTCATACAACCTAGAGTTCGTCTAATTAATTTTATAACCAATAAAGATTGAAACTTTATACATAAAGATCAAACCATTATGAATAAAATGCCCAAAGAGCTTAAAAAATTAATCAAGAACCCTAATCTTGTCAAATTTTATTACTTGTAACTACAAATTCTACACGATGGCTCGTGATGCCACTATTCTTCATATATATCTGTTTAAAACTCACTTCATTGCCATGGAATGTGATTAGTTTAACTTGATAAACCTTATATCAGATTTCAAGGGACCAACAGTATTGATGTTAATACCAGTTGGTTCTTCTTTTTAGACTAAAGCATTATATACGACATATCGTTGATGTGGATACGGCGTATTCTGTTAATACAAATAATGTCCAAAAACGTTATTTATATTTTTCGACCTCTCAATATTTTGATAAAAACAAAATATGAAAACGTTTACGATAAAATTAAATGTTTATAAATTACTAATCATAAAATTCTATTTCTAAGATTAATCACTTAAGGTATGGATAAACAAATCATTAAACATGATTAGTGATCAAGAAAATAATTTTTCTTAATTCTTATACTTCCACAAAAATGTTTTTATAAAAACATAAAAATAAATTATTTATTCATTAAACGAAATGTTTTATTAAAAACATAAAATTTGAATTTCAAATTTTCCCCCCAAAATGGAAGGTTCCATAATAGATACAACCTTCATCAAAAAAGGACAAAAAAGGGAGTGGAGTCTAGTGGCGGCCCCCTTATATATAAGGGGGCCGGGACCGCCACCAGCAACGGTTACTTTTTTGTCCTCTATAAATATTGGGCCACCCCATTTCAAAACCAGTCTTCCCCTTGCCAAAAATTCTACCAGATCTATTTTCTCTCTTCTTTCTTTCTTTCTAAAACACATATCTTGATCACTAACATTCCTTGATTTTGTTTCAAGTGATTAATTCTTTCTTTCTCCCTTCTTCATCTTCTAATCAAATGCAAGAGAAGAACATTCGTATTCCTCTACATACGAATTGTTACCAAGTGATCTCTTTCTTCTCTTTTTCAAGATCACAAAAATTCATTAGATTTATTTTTTGTTGTTGTATTTATTGGATCAAGTGTAGATTCAAGTGTGTAGATTGTATATTGGTGTGATTTGGATTGTGTGTCAATCCAAGGGTGTATATCTTGTGAGTGTGTGAAGACTTAGTGTAGTCTTAGATTGGTTCTAGCTAAGATTAGGACTCGATATCTAGCTTAGTGACGGAAAAGAAAGTAAGCGACGTGTAAACGATTTTCTTCGCCTAAAGGGAGCTTGTTGACATAGTGAAATCTCGAGTGGAGTACTCGGGGAGTGGAGTAGGAACAAAGAGGTACTTCATTGCTAAACCACTATAAATCTCAATATCTTGGTTTGATCGTTTCTTTCCTTACCTCTTTACTTATTACTTGTATTGTTAGATAGTTTTGTTGTGTTTCATATTGTTGGTTGATTAACATACAACTTGAATCAAACTATTTCATAAGCAAACTATTCAAAAGCTAATTAATTGGTAAAACTATTCAACCCCTCCCCCTCTAGTTTCTACAATTGGTATCAAGAGCAAG
>BQNB010024775.1:0-60349 GCA_026074375.1 Tanacetum coccineum
ACACCTTAGGCAGAAACCGGGTTAATACATAATCTATCAAAATCACAAAGATGATTGTTGGTATTGAAGAAAGACGTCCTGGATCCAGTGATGCAATGCACAACCCTTCCCAGCCATTTGAGTTTCTCTCAAAAGAAACTTGTCTCATTTTTCACGAAGATACACTTGTTATCTATTGACATCTCACTCCGAGATTGTTGATATTGAATAGGGTGCAGTCTGCTCCAGCCTTCGAGTACTAAAACCAAAATGCACAAATCGAGTCTAGATCCAAGAGAGATCAAAATAAATCTCATTAGGACACAATGTCAAAATACAAATTTTTATTCATCAATATAACATTTGGTATAACAAAGAGTCCTACGCATTATCCTTGAGATCTTGCCAAAACATCCGAGTGATACTTAAGTATTCACAGTGAAGATGGAAATCCTGCTTGAGCCAACATCAAACAAGCTCTTGGTAGGTGACTTGCAAGATTCTATATGAATCAAGCTTGTGTCAACTAGAAAGAAACGATGGTGCGATTCTATGTGAATCAAACTTGTTCCAGTAAAATGAATTGACGACTTAATCAGAAAGATAGTAACTATCTGATTCACTCTTACCGTGTTGTCTGCTTTGAGACATTCCGGTAATGAGAACTAGCAAGCATGGTGAATCTAATACATCTGTGTTAGAAGATCCTACGCTTTGAGCTGGAAACCCTGTCAAGGAGATTCTCTGAATCTACCTGATCACAGGTATAGTATTTATACTATAAAACGGGAAACCAGAGGTTAATGCAACCGAACTCAAGATGAATGACAAAGCCATATTCATCTTTTATTGCTAACTGTCTTATTTTAGGTTTAGACGACGGTGCTGCAGCCTCATTCCAATGAAGTCGGATTCATAAACCACATGCTCATACTCAAGCTTTCAAAGTCAATCGTTCAACATCAAGAAAGTTGATTCTAAACTTCCCCACCATCAAAGAGCCTCAAAGTCAAATAAAGAATCATATTTTAAGACGATTGTTAAACATATGATCATATATGTCAAACAAGAATGTAACAAGTATGAGCATGTTGGTCAAGAGCACAAGTTGACCGAGAACGTCAAATCAAGATGATTCAAGTTAAGTAGATGATGCAAGATAAAGATCTCAAGAACTCAAAGTCAGATCAAGATAATAAGGCATGGATGAACAAAGCCATTACAAACAAGACAAGACCAAACAAGGTAAAGCATAAACGTCAAAAGTCATATCTTCAACATCGGGGGAGACAATGATAAAACAAGACAACCTCCTAAGGAGTTTTGAAGAAAGAGACCTCAACATTGGGGGAGATGTTAGCCATAATTATATAAGGATCAAACAAGAATGTTATCGGTCTTAGAAAGTCAAACTAGGTCTTGTATTGTAATAGGCTAGTTGGGTTCAACGGGCTTGGATTGTAATCTAATATTGTCTGTGTTTCGGGCTCAAAGCACAAGTTAAACCAAGCTCGGCCCGTTTAGAAGCCCATACGCCTCACTTAAGGCAAAAGGGTATAAATAACCCTTCACCACACTTGGGTGCAGGAGTTGGTTTACATTTCCACTCACGTGTAACTTTCCCCATTTTCACTCTACTCTAGTTTCTCTCTTCTACATTCTCTCATCTAAATTTCTGCTTTCTAGCATCTTGGTATAGAACATAGTTGTGTAATGGATTAAACTTCTGGGAATAAACAATAATTTTAAGTCCATAATTTTAAAAACGTATACGTAAATTATGAATATATAGATATATGCGCTATGTTTCCATCATCCCAAGCCTACGGTCCAGTTAATTTGATTGAATTATGACTTCCTTACAGATTTTCGAGAATGAATTCCACCATTGTTTACAATGATGCTCAAATGTCAAAATTAAATTTCCTTAACTGAACCCACTTAAGTCCTCAAACACATCAGATGAATTTTAATTTGAAAGATGAAACATCATTGTCCCCCAGGTGATGAAGAGAACAAACCTTTTAAAACTTTAATGATACTATTTCCTTTCAACGTAGTTATCCCAATGATATAAAACGAAAAGGATAATGATGATTATAAAATAGAATATTGAACACTCTCGAGTGATTTATCTGTCAAAATACCGTTACCTTATCAAAAATACAGATGTTGGTGCTATGCACATGGGGTCATTAACTTTTGTAAAACGTCAAGATTGCATCTAATAAATTTATTCAAAACTGAAACATTAGTATCATGGATTAAAATATAAATATCATTACAAGGAATCATCTAACAAAGGATTCCATCAATAACCTAATCAAGAATTTTAATTATGTGCTATTTGGCATACCCCGTTCGACCCTAAATTTATGTTTAAAAAAAAGGGAGTAAATTAAGGCAAGTCTAACTTAAAGACTTTTTTGAAAACAAAAGTGCTTGCTGGGAGACAACCCGGAATGTATTTTCAATATTTATCGAAGTCTTTTTTCCAATAGATCCTATACTCGTAACCAAACCCACCCCATGGATATGGGTATTCAACTTTCTGGACGTTATTATAGTCCTTTATTTTACAGCAAATTCTATAACGGCGTATTGTTAAACGAATACGGCGTATACTCCACCGTATCAATACGCTAACCTGGAATGAATACGGCGTATCGACTACCAGTATTGTATATAGGTATTATATCTGGTCAAACCAAACGAAAACACGAGATAAATAGCATTTGTTTTTTGAGAATTTATACGAGAACCTCATAGAATATCGAAACGAATAATTGGTGGAGAAGTTAAAAATCATGAAGATCTTAAAGAGTTGGAGTCCATGAAAACATCCAGACGTTGTTCAACACAAAAAATCTTGCTCATAAACGAATTGGAGGAATCACCAAAGCAAAAATCATGGGATTTCCCATCTAATTCTTTTTAAATTCCGCATATAATGTTTTATTATACAACGAGGACGTTAGTATAATTCAATGGGGGGCTGGAATTAGAATGTCTACTTTTCTAAATTTTTCACAATAAAAAATAAAATGCTTAAATTATGCTCAAATTTTAAAAAAATTTCAAGCATACTTTTGTGAAATTACTTGATACATAACTCGCACACAATAACCCTTGTTAGATATTGTGAGGATTTAGCCTTTTCGTTTCCAAATGTTTACCCAAATTCCACAAAATATGAGTGTGCCGGTGATGTTGTAGACTTTAAAACTTGGCTTGGTATATCTATTCGAGACCACAATAATGAATATTATGGATTTAATTGGAGTAACTTATTTAAATTGGTAAATCTTAGGATTACAATCAAATCGCCTATACATGTTGTTTATTAACTAACTACACCGGTTAGTTAAACTCCAGTTTAAACCCTTCCACTATCATCTTTAGAGTGATGATCCACTAGAACAACCCGTAGAGCCAATCCTTTAGGAATTTACACCAATTATTTGTTTCGTTACACCCTTACATCTTAACCTACCCTTTTAGATTAAGTTTAATTTACAATTGCTAGTTGCTTAAAGTGTAAAGTCTGTATTTCACGAGTCTTGTGCCATTTTCTATCTTTGGTGCGGTTGGAAATTTTCACATTGCAAATGGGAATGTATACTAGTAGTCAAAGCTTATGTGATTTTACTACATTCACAATTAATGGTGAATCCGAAGAACGAAGAAATTACCGAAGGAATTATCCGGAATTATTATGATCGTGAAGATGGTAAAACTACACCAAGATTTAAAGTTTAGTTAGTAAAAAAAGAGAGAGACATAAAGTTTGAAGATAATCGTTTCGCGAAAGAGCATTACCGAAGGAATTATACGAAGGATCGATTATTCGTAATGATGTTTTAGAACTAGTCCCAAATCCCATGGATATGACAGTATAGGAAACAAAATGGTATAAAGAAATAACTATGAAAATGGCGTCATAACTAGAACAAAGCTAGGTTAGTCGCCCAAGGTTATATCAACAAAAGAATTAGATTATTATGAACATTAATGCACCCGTAGCTAGACTAGAGTCCCATGAGAATACTTTTAGCTTAGCTTGCGCCCAAGACTTTAATTATACCAATGGGATGTGAAGAGTGCATTCCTTAACGGTTTAATCATGAGGAGGTTTTACGTGCACAACCTCCAGGATTTATAGACTATCGCAAACCTAATTATGTTATAGTACTTAAGAAAGCACTTTTATGGTCTAAAAACAAGCCCCAAAAGGCTTGGTACGAACAATTGAGAGAGCCTTCTTATTAAACATGATTACTCCATGGGAATGGTAGATAACACACTCTTCACTAAAAAGAAAGACTCCAACCTCATTATTGTCCAAATATATGTTGATGACATTATATTCAGATCAACTTGTCAAGAAATGTGTGATACTTTTACCAAGATTCTGCAAATGAGTTTGAAATAGTATGATGGGGAACTAAATTCTTTTCTAGGAGAAACAAATAAAATAATTAGATGATGGAAATTTTTTTAATCAATCAAAATATATTAAGAAAATGCTTAAAAAATTTGGACTAGAAGACTCTAAGCCAATGAAAACCCCTATGTCTACGAAAATCAAACTCACGAGAGACGAAGAAGGTGAGTCCGTAGATAATACCAAATATAGAGGCATGATAGGTAGTTTATTATACTTTAATGCAAGTATAACCCGATAATCATGTTAGTGTTTGCCTATGGCACGCATTCAAGAGGTCCCAAAACCTCTCACCTAGAAAGTGTTAAACGTATATTGCGATAACATTAAAAGGCACTACACATTTAGGATTATGGTATCCTAAGGGATCCGGCATAGAAACAATAGTGTATGCGTATTCGGATCATGCGTGAGATTACGTAGATCGCAAGAGCACTAGTGGTGTTTGCACATTTATGGGATGTTTCCTAACATCTTGGTTTTTGAAGAAGCAAACCGCTCTTACCATCTCCACAACCGAAGCGGAATATGTAAGCGTCAGAAAGGCATGTCAACAAGCCCTCATAGAAACACGACCGTAGATATGGTGTATAGGTTTAACGACATTCCAATAATGGTGATAACAAAGGGCTTAGAACTTAAGTAAGAATCCCGTTCAACACTCACGGACAAAACACATTGAGATTCGCCATCACTTTCTTCGCGATAATATTCAAAAAGGGAATATCTCTATAGAAAAGGTCTCATCGGAAGAAAACATAGCCGATGTTCTAACTAAACCACTTAAACATAAGCCATTTAACTACTTACGTCTAGGTCTAGAAATGATGGAACAAATTGATTAAGTTTTCGACATAAAAAAGAAATGATAATCATCAAAGAACTGTTTGTCAAAAATTTGAGAAAAATTTTCTCAACAGGTGGCGGCCCCCTTAATTCATAAAGGGCAGCCCCCTTAATTTTAAAGGGATCAGCCAGACTTTAAGGGGACCACCCACCTGACTAACTAAATTTTTTTCCCTCTCTGTGTCTAGGTTTCTATTTTACATAAAAACACAAGATTGGGAAAAGTTTATAAGCAAACTTTTACTAATTCCTCTATCTAAATGCATATCTCATTCTACATATATACAATAGTCCCAATCTATTACTTTCTAAAAAGTTCTTCTCACAACTAGGAGCACATAAAAATCAAGTTTCATATATCGTTGAGATATGCTAAAAACATTTTTCACATATGCATAATGTTCTCTTACTTGTTTTCAAAAGTATATAATCTAATATATATTTTCGACACTTTTGGTTGAGCAAAATTAAATCAAGGAACATTTAAATTATTTCTTAGGTTTTACATGTCTTAGTGTCGAAATAATCGCTACTCCACATTTATCGCACTTAGGCACACACTAGTGTTTGCACAAAAGTTTGGTTCATTTTTAACTTAACCCTCTTGTCTAGAAAAATTCTTTGTGCATTATATCTAGTTACTATTTCATATGGTCTTCACTCTTTTGGTCTTCTATTCATATATGAGCATATGCCAAAATTATGTGAAATAATTTTATCGTACATCTTGTCATACATATGTAGAATGTCGAATGCTTAATTGCTATGTGCTAAAAATCTTAATTGCCATAAAAGGATGGACTTGCTGCAAATTAACCACCAAAACAGAAACTCTCACACATAATTTTGTGAAAAATCGATTTTTGGAAAATCTGGGAAATAACAGTAGGCGGCCCCCTTAAATCATAACGGGTGGCCCCCTTATCTTTAAGGGGACCGACCCCTAATTAAGGGGACCGCCCTAGCATGATACGGGTAAAACAATATTTTTCTTCCTTTTTGACCAAATACCCTCTAGACTTAGCTATTGTTTCCCTAAATTCACAAACATTTCTTGGATTTGATCCTTTAAATGTTCATTTTTCTGAATTTAAATCTTTCCTCCTCTATAAATACATCCTCAATCATCATCATCACAATCATCCTCACCAATGGCATCTCCTAACAAACCCACATCCAAACCATCAAAGGTAGCCAAAATGAGTATGAAACCCATTTGTAGGAAGAAACCAAACCTTTGCAACACATCTAATGTGCTCAATGCTAATTTACCTACACCAATGCCAAAACCACTCACTCCTCCATTTTCCATCTCACCCATCAATTCACATGTTACTCACACTCAAGCTCCACGTCAAAGTGACAACCAAACTCCTTACATTAAGGACACTCCCACATCACCATAAGTTATCTCACATCCTTTACTTCCCATCTCACCCATGAACTCACATGTTGCTCACACTCAAGCTCCACCTCAAAGTAACAACCAAACTCAACACACACCAAAGTAAGAAAGCCTAGTGGATGACATTAATCAACTAAAAGAACCTATCAAACTATTAAGCCATGCATTTCTCTCAACAACAAACAACATCCTCACACCTTACTCTCCAAACCTACCACACGCCCTCAACATTAACCAAGTTGAAACTCATGTTGGGTATTGCCCTTGTTGCATCTTCACCCAAAAATAATTCCTTGCTTTAAGTGAGGATATCAATTGGATTGAATTCCTCCTCACTCGACCTCATCCACCACCTAGAGTTCAAAGAGATTATCCCTCCACAACCGCCTTCGCTCCAAACTCTCCAACCAACTAATCTCGTAACTTGCCTCTAAATAATCGTCAAACCCTTTTGTGTCGCAAGCAAGTCAAAATTCCTTCTATGGCTATTTAGGATTTTTCTTTATGTATTAATATGCCTCTAAAGCATATTTGTTTTTTTTGAATGCTTGTGTGTTGTTCACACACATTGTCCTAAATGAATGAAGTATCTTTTGCTTTGATGTTTGCTTGCACTTGTCATATTTTTCCTTCCTTCTTGCTACATGTTAGAAATATTTTTATTGTTCTAACTCGTTTTTGTAGCCAAGAAACCATAGCTCGATTCCTTGGTGCCCTCGAACGAGGGGGAGCACACATCAAAGGGGAGCATTTATTCCGTCGATTTTTTTAGCAACTCTCGACGATGCCTTTTTGATTTTACAAAAAGGGGAAGAAATGACATGAAACTCACTAAATACTTGTTTAAAAATAATTGACATTTAAGTGAGTTGTTAGAAAATTTTAATAAACAAAAGGAGAGATTGTTGATAAAAATAATGCCTAAAAACAGTAACTAATATTCTTTCACATCTTTACGTTTTGATAATCACAAAATATAAAAACGTTCAATGTAAAATTAAACGTAAACAAGTAATTAGTAATAAATTTTTCATTTCAAAATTTACATCACTTCAAGTATGAATAAATAAATGTAAATGATATTTAATTGATCAAATGAAATTTTTTAATCAACTTCACACTTTTATAAAATGTTGTAAACATTTGTATAAACATTACAAAACATTTTTTATAATTAAAAGAAATGTTTTATTCAAAATAAACATTTTTAAATTCAAATTTTCGGACCTAAAACGGCTAGAAAGTTCCAGAAAATTCTCCCTACACAAAAAGACAAAATGGGGAGTGCCCAATTTAGGCGGCCCCCTTAAAATACAACGGGCGGCCCCCCTTAATTTAAGGGGGACATCCCACCTAATTTAAGGGGACCAGCCCATAGACTGGACGCCCTTCCAGTTTGTCCTAAAAAACTGACTATTCCCCTACTATTTTCTCACCTTTTACACTCATTCTTTCTTTTGTTCTAAAGACAGCCCCACATCTCACTAAATCCTTTGATCATTAATCATAAAGCTTTGTTTTCAAGTATCCAAGCTCATTCCCAAGGGAAGAAAAGAATACCTTCCATCATCAAGTTGAAGAAGTATACACCTAGTGTAATGTTTCAATCTATTGCATCCATATCAAAACTTGTACATCTTGTAAAGTTGTGTAGCAGTTTAGATCTTTGTGATTGTTTGTAAATATAAGTTAATCTTGGTCATCTGCCTAGTAATAAGTTAGTTAGTGTGATTATAGTATCGTGGGATGTGTGGTGTGAAGAAAACTAAGGTGTGAAGAAGTTGTGTAGTCGTGATCAAGTCGTGAAGCTAAGTTGTGTAGTGAAGTTGTGATAGATTGGTTCTAGCTAAGATTAGAACTCGACATTTAGCTTTGTGTCGTAAATCGGTGTAAGCAACGTTGTGTACGGTTTTCTCCGCCATAAGGGAGCTTGTTGACATAGTGAAGAAAACTCTCGAGTTAGGTGCTCGGGGAGTGGAGTAGGGCGAAGAGGTGCTTCGTTACCGAACCACTATAAATCCTCGCGTTGTGGTTTGATTGTTCTTACTCTTATCTCTTGTCTTGCATTATTTTCTCATACTATCTTATTAATTGTTTAGAAAAGTATATTGTTTATATTGTGCAAGTGTTGAATTCACATAAAGTCAAATCTAGAATTTTTACAAACACTTTAAATCCTAAATTAAAAAGCGGTAAACTATTCAACCCCCCCTTTTAGTTTTCCATACTTAACTTGAAGAAAGAGTGGATGATTTGGAAGAAAGCAAGATGATGATCAAAGGAGTATGTGAGTGAAGACTATAAGAGATTTAAGACCATTTTGTGACTCTTTTGACTTTTTAGATTTGTGACACAGACGTGAAGAAAAATATTCTAGTGTGAGAAAATATATACATAGATGTATAATACATATAGATATAATATAGCGAAGTTTGAGCTAAGCATGCATCGACACAATAATCAACAAGATTAATGTGTAAGATTGTATGACATCTAAACCTTATTTGTCATACATCAGCCTAACATAGTGTAGGTGCACAATTAATATGATGTAAGATGATGTAAACAAAACGTGATAATTTTAAATGTAATCATCATGTAAAACATGTTAGCATTTAGTATTTTGAAGCATGTGTTATATAGATAAACTAAGAGATATTTTATCTAAATTGCTAGAAAAAGATAAACACCTTTATAATTGACATGATATTAATAGCTAAGCAAATAAACGTTGAGCATCAAAATAATCATGAAAGCATATAATTGCATTACATGGGAGCAAGTTATCAGTTTGAAACTTTAAAGCACATATGCGAGGTGCATGTTGCCTATATTGACTAAGGAAAAACCTAATTTCTACTTGTGTGCACTCCTTATGAGATACAAAGTCCATAAATGTAGACAATCATTAGGCATATTTAGGAAGAGCCATTTAATCAAATTAGAGAATGGATATGAGACTATCACTAGTGGTGCTCAATTCAGGCTAAACACGACCATTTTACGGGTTATACCACGAACCCAACTTCACTCTTGGAAGAAATTCAACCGTTAGGTCAAATTGAATTTCTAGTGTAATAGGTTCTCCAGTAGCCATTCTCATGTTAGACAAAATAGAAATCCTATATTTGCCTAATGAAGTGTAGCAAAGATGAAATTTGTATTGTCTTTTCATACAAGGCCTACTATGACTCAACTAATGTACTTTAATTTCGGTTCACACAATCCTAATCAATATGTGTGGAATTCTAGGGTTGAATGAGAGAGCAAGAAAGTTGTTGTAGCTATAAGAAAAAATGAGTCATCTTGTTCCTAGGAGTATGCTTAAAAGTGACAATGTGTAATGCTTTATATTGAGAGTATTCAAAGAATGCACCTTTGCATGTCTTTTATGAAAGAAATCCAATTAAGGTTATTTACCTAAATAGATCTTGTGTTTGTTTCTTTGTAGAAATAATGATGATTTACTAAAGTTTAGTTACATCTATGTTAGACTTTTAAGCAAGAGATTTACAAGAGGAATATGTTTAAATCTAATGCCATAGGGCAGATCTACCTAAACCGAAGATGAATTTAGGACGAAGGATCCATCGATCCGTGGAAGTGCCAAATTTGGGCAAGGATCATTTTATTATTATTATTATTTGGGAGATGGTGTTTAAATTCGGTTATTAGGAGAAGCTTATATAAGTTATAAGGGATCTTGGTTTGAGTTTTCGAAAATGACATCCAAGACTTGCTTATCAAGTTGGAGTACTTATGAGTTTCCCGATGGAAATTCATAAGTCGTCAATCCTACTTAGAGTGTGTTAAGTTTAGCATGTGTACATTGATCATAGCTAATAACAACAACATTTGAACACTTTAGACTCAATGAAACATCTTCATTGCAAGTTTGAGTTGCAATTCGATAATAACATCAATCATAGTTTGAGATAATAGTTTGAATAAAGATCCCCGTGTGTAACTTGGGCAACTGTCTACATGGCCATGCATCATATAGATCTATAATCTCTCGCAACAACAGTCATGTGCTTATTAACCAATAAATTAATAGGAAAAACCCTTTCAAGCACGTAGGAACCCACACCAACTATACAAGTTTTGCAACTTCGTTGGAAGAGCCAAAAACATGCATATATTTATTAGATGCTTCGTTTATGTTGTGGACATTATGATTCTAGAAGATTTGGGAAGCATCATTGATAGTGGGTTAAGTAAAGTAGTCTTGGGACAACCTTTTACGCTCACTTATGACGAATCCTTAGGATTAATTAGGTTTGCCCAGAGAAACGACGAGTTTGTGTTTAGAATGCCCCAAAGGATAAAAGAATTAGACCAGGTATCCCCTTTAGAAATAGATAAGTCTGAAGCATTCTTGTAGGATAGCTAAAGGTTAAAAATATGGACTGTAAAGCAGCCTTGAAAAGAGACAAAATATTAACAAAAGCTTGCATGAACCTTGGACGTAATTATAAAAGAGATAGGGAGACAATTGAAAAACTTAAAGCCAACCACATAAGTATCATCAAGCTCAAGGAATAGTGTGACTTCAAGTCTAGCTACAAGAATCGTTAATAAAGAAAAGCGCTTCTTGGGAGGCAACCCAATTAACTTTTCTCGCAATTAGGA
Organism: Tanacetum coccineum; assembly: GCA_026074375.1. Classification (NCBI taxonomy): domain Eukaryota; kingdom Viridiplantae; phylum Streptophyta; class Magnoliopsida; order Asterales; family Asteraceae; genus Tanacetum; species Tanacetum coccineum. The sequence continues at coordinate 11,307 of BQNB010024775.1, forward strand.
GTGTCATGTGTGTTTTAATTCTTTACCGTTTGTTTTATTGTGTTTGAACTATCTTGTAATCATGCTTTGTATTGTCTTTAACCTCGTCTTAATTTTAATCAAAGGTATTTTGCAAACAATAAGTGTAGAGGAATTTATCCGGCTTTTGAGCCAATTCAAACATGTTGAATGAATTGTTTAGATTAATTTGCGTCAGTCTCGAGTCATATGATTGAATTGTTAAATCTCAGTTGTATGCAACCATTGAATAGGAACTAACTAAAGGAAACCAAGTGCAGGAAATTTTTTCATCAAAAACAAAAATTCTTTTTTTCCACAGACTGTGGAGGACCGTCAATGATTAACCAACGTGACGCCGTCACCACGACACCAGCCCTGATCGGGATCACCACCACCCTGACGGGTCAACCCCACGCCCAAGAAAACTTGAAAGTTTTTAATTATTTTTGAAAATAACATCTTGCATAAAACATTTAATATATTTTCGTTCTGTTATAACACCTGCAAAAACTAGAAGAGTATAACATTCTATTCATCCAAAACAATCAAGTCGAAACCTAAATTCATAATTAATTGGTAAATCGCAAGACATTTTATCTTGTATAGTTTGTCTTTTTCTTTTGATTACAGGTTATAGTTGATGAGAAGGAAGCTTGGAAGTTCTTAGGATTTCCAGTTAGAGATTCTTTGAGGACAAGTTTTTTATTATAAACCGTTATCACATGTTTCTTCTCCATTATTGAGTAAACCATGGGAGTACTAGTTTCTTTTCTTTGTTTTCTTTTCCCTTTATTCGTTTAAACGGGTACTTTTAGAGAACATCAGGGACAATGTTCAACTTAAGTGTGGGGAAAGAAGCCTTAAAAACTTTTTTTATTTTATTGGGGCCATATTTGCATTGTCTCCTTAAAAATGATGGGTAACATATCGAACATACATAAAGAGTCATTTTTACCCAAATTTTAAATTTTTTATGGCACATACCGACGAAAACCAAGTATTATTAGCGTCTCATGGATAGGAATTTATATTCCTAGCACAAAAACCCTCAAAATTCCACCCCCACAATGTGAGGTTCGCCCTTATAAGATAATATACCCTAAAGCTTTTTTCTCGATTAAGGAGTGAGCAATCATGTGTGTCTATTCCGTCGTTACGGATGTGTATGCGTGGTTTTGTCACCTTTTCTGGAACATTGGTATTGGTTAGTTTAGGATTATGAGAGTGTACCGTAGCAAAGATTAATTCTAGAACTTGTTTTTGTGATACAATCCCGAGACCGAATATTAGTGAGTATTAATGGATTTTCTTGAATAAGATTAGGTATTATACTAACCCATGATTTACAAACGCTGTAATTGTTATTAAGTCACAACGATCATATAACTATCCTGCACCCTTGAACATGCACTCATTATTAGTGCAGATACCCGTAGGATACAAACCCGCCGAGCCTATCATTCTTACACGTTCTCAGTAATTTTCTGGTTAATCCGACTATTAATGAAGATTCATTGTTAACCTTAAACCAATCGATACAACCCAAAAAGCCTAGCCCACCTTGTATGCTACTCATTTTTAGTACATATTGTTTTAAAACCCAATAATATTATTGATACACACACACGGATTGCAAGTCTTATCCTTGTAAATACAGTATTAGGACGATTAGGATTCATGTAGTGAAATTTATTCACGGAAGAATATGGAAGAAAAGTTAAGTCAATACCCCCATAGGTTTTGTCAAATGAATCTCCATGTTATTTTAATCCACCAAAAATCGTGGTCATAGTTAGATTGTAATATCGAGCATGTAAAAGCTCAAGAGTAAAAGTACGTATTATAAACCCCATGTGTATTATGTTTATTTAATTAAAAAAAATATAGAAAAGAAAAAGAAAAGAGATTGAAGTAAAGTTGAGTAGAGTTTGTATAACTTCGTTCCGATTCCTTGGAGTAATCAACCAAACCATGTGTAATCGTGTAAATAATTAGCTAAACCCTTTCACCCCAAACACATGACGATGTATACGGTATGTCTTAAAAGAGGAGAAGAGGAAATATGTAGGAAGGAGATAAGCCATCTCTATGGTTGAAGAAAGGCGTGGTTGTAGTGAAAGGAAGAGGTGTGATCGAAAGACAAAGAGTGGCTATCGGTCGAAGAGAGATCATGTTTTCGTCAAGAAAATTAATGTTATCAATCGGAAGAGAAAGGAGATGTTTTCATTGAAGAGGAAGAATGTTTCTTTGAAGACAAAAGAATGTTACATCAAAGAGAAGAGAATGTTTTTCGTAAAAAAAAATGTTTCGTCCGATGAGAAAGCATGTATAGTCCGAAGAGAAAGAATGTTTCGTCGAAGATAAAGGATTTTTCTCGAAGAGAAAGGAGTGCGTTTAAACTTATGTTGTTAATAGCATGAATAGGGATTTTTGGATATGACTCCATACGTTTGGGATCGCAAGTTAAAGATACTATGAATATTTGGATGTGAATATTTAAGTTGTCAAACCTAGCCAAGGAGAGTGTTTGATTTGAATCTACATTATTTTCTTGACAAAAGAGTGAATTTTAGAAGAAAGCAAGATGATGATTAAGAGAATGTGTGAGTGAAGACTCTAGGAGATATAAAATTGTTTTATGACTCATTTGACTTTTTACATTTGTGACACGGATGCGAAGAAAAATATTCTAGTGTGAGAAAATATATACTTAGATGCCTAAGATATATAGATATAAGCGTGCAAGTTTATCTAAGCATTCATCAACACAATAATCAACAAGATTAATGTGTAAGACTATATGACATGTAAATATAAATTGTCATGCAGTAAACTAACGTAGTGTAGATGCACATTTAATACGTAAGTCATTTAAAATGACGCATACAAAAAGTGATGATTTTAAATGCAATCATCATGTAAAACATGTTAGCATTTAGGCACTTAGGAGCAATGTGTTATTGTAGATAAACTAAGTAGATATTTTATCAAAATTGGCTAGTAAAAAGCAACTCTTTTACAACAAATACAAGCAATCAATAGCCAAGCAAATAAATTTGAAGCATTAAAGATAAACATGAAAGTAATATAATTGCATACGAGGGGACGCACGTTATCACTTGAAACTTCAAAGCACATATGTGAAATGCATGTAGACCTAGATGACTAAGGAGTACCTAATTTCTACTTGCTTGAGTTTGGCACTCCTAATGAAAATACAAATTCTATCGTATGTAAACTATCCTTAGGCAAATTAAGAGAGCCATTTAATCAAATTAGAGAATGAATATGAGACTATCACTAGTGGTGCTCAATTCAGGCTAAACACGACTATTTTTACAGGTTATACCACAAACCCAACTTCACTCTTGGAAGTAATTCAAACGTTAGGTCAAATTGAATTTCTAGTGCAATAGATTCTCCAGTAGTCATTCTTAATGTTAGAACATAATAGAATTCCTATCTTTTCTTAATGATGGTGTACAAAGTAAAATTTATATTACTTTTCTATAAGAGCCTAACATGACTCAACTAACATGCTTTAATTTCGGTTTGCATAATCCTAATCAAGATGTGTGGAATTCTAAAGTTAAATGAGAGAGCAAGAAAGTTGTTGTAGGTATAAGAGAGAATGAGTCATCTAGGACCTAGGGATATGCTTAAGAGTGACATTATGTAATGCTCTATAATGAGAGTGTTCAAAGAATGCACCTTTGCATGTCTTTTATGAAAGAAATCCAATTAAGGTTATTTACCTCAATAGATCTTGTGAATGTTTCTTTGTATAAATAATGATGATTTACTAAAGGTTAGTTACATGTATGTTGGACTTTTAAGCAAGAGATTCTTAAGAGGAAGATGTTTTAAATCAAATGCCATAGAGTGGATTTACCTAAACCGAAGATGAATCTAAGACGAAGGATCCATCGATCCGTGGAGGTGCCAAAGTTAGGCAAGGATCATTTTCCCACTATTTGGGAGATGGAAGCTTAAAAAAGTTATAAGAGTTCTAATTGAGTTTTTGGAAATACATCCCAAGTCTGCTCATCAAGTTAGAAGTACTTATGAGTTTTCCCGAATGAAAATTTATAAGCATCGGCAATCCCTACTCAGAGTGTGTAATTTTAGCATGTGTATTTTGACCATAGCTAATAACAATAACATTTGAACACTTTAGACTCAATGAACATCTACATTGGCAAGTTTGAGTGCAACAACAACAGGATAAGCAATCTAGGGAGTAATACATGATTAAATAAACTCAATCTTTTATCTTATTGTTACCACCAGTAGCTTAGTTTATATTTAGTTTAATAGCTAAAACCAAACCACCTCTCAAATATATGATTTTACCTGCTTTCATAAAACATAAAAACACAAAAAGAATCTTCTCTCAACCCTTAGAATTCTGTTAGACCTTGATCAGGCCTTCCCAACCTATTCCCCGAGTGAACGATAACAACCCCCCGAGTCTTGCCTATACTACTACTACAACGATTAGGTGCTCTGCCTAGGGAGTTGTAAAACTTCGTGTAGAAGTCCTACGACGATCGCATCAAGTTTTTGGCGCCGCCGCCTGGGGAATAGTTAGGTTTTGATCATAGTTTAGCTTAGTTCTGCTCGCTTAAATCCTTTCAAGTGAAACTTTAATTTCCGTTCATTAGCTTTCTTGTAATCTATCTTTTCATTGACTATTCCGTTCTTCATCATGGAGAATGCGAATCCATCATCGATCTTAGGATCTCTTTCTCAGGAACCCTCTATCACTATCCACGCTAAGTTTACGGCCCGAATAAACAAGCTTTTAGAAATGAGGCAAACTATTCATTCTCTCATCTTCAAAACCATTAATGAATCAACCAACCAATCGCCCGACTTCGAGATTTTCTGCCCTGATGAAAGAATTAAGGAACTTGAATAAAGAACGAAACGAAGAAACAATTTTGAGGAAGAATTGTTCAAAGATAGGTTCCCTACTAAAGAAGAGTTAGCTTACCATAAGGAACTGTTAGGAGAATCTCAATCCCCTTTCTCTACCCTAGAACTCAAAATTAAGAGAGGCGACCCCTGGAGCTTAAAAATCCCTTGTGTAATTGGCACCGTCTACACGGGCCATGCATACATTGATCTGCAATCTCCTGTTAACGTCATGTCTCGTGCCCACTACAACAAGATAAGAGAAAAATCCTTTCAAGCATGTAGAAACCCGTACCAACCATATAGTTTTGCAACTTTGTTGGAAGAGCTAAAAATGTACATATATTTATTGGAAGCTTCATTTATGTTGTGGAATTTATGATTTTAGAAGATTTAGGCAGCATAATTGACAGCGGGCTAGGATAAGTAGTCTTTGGAAAACCCTTTGTGCATACATCTAAACTCACTCATGATGAATCTCTAGGATTAATCAGGTTTGCCTAGAAAGACGACGAGGTTGTGTTTAGGATGCCCCAAAGAACAAAAGAATTAGATCTAGTATCCTCTCTGGAAAGAGATAAGTTTGAGGCGTTCTTTGTGGAGAGCTTAAAGGTTAGGAAAAAGGGATTTAAACACGTCCTTGAAAAGAGAAAAGAATATTATAAAGCTTGCATGAACCTTGGACGTACCTATAAAAGAGATAGAGAGACGATTGAAAAACTCAAAACCAACCACATAAGTATCACCAAGCTTAAGGAGTAAATGGACTTTGAGTCTAGCTACAAGACTCATAAATAAAGAAAAGCGCTTTTTGGGAGGCAACCCAATATTTACTTTTATCGCATATTAGGAATGTCTTGTGTGTTTTAATTCTTTATAGTTTGTTTATTATGTTTGAATTAGTTTGTAATCATGCTTTGTTTGTTTGTAACTTCGTCTTATTTACAATTAAAGGTATTTTGCAACAAAATAAGTGTAGGGGAATTTATCCGGTTTTTAGAGCCAAATTCAAACATGCAAAATAAATTGTTTAGATTAATTCGCGTCAGTTTCGAGTCATATGATTGAATTGCTAATTCTCAAGTTTTATGCAGCCACTTGTACAGGAACTAACTTATGGAATCAAGTGCAGGAAATTTTTCATCAAAAACAAAAATTTCGTTTTCACAGAACGTGGAGACGGCGAAAGGAGGTCCTAGGGTATAGAGTTTAATATTTTGTTTTACGATTTGATAATTTATTCATAGCTTCAAGGTTTTGTAACCCAATACCTAGAGGAAAAAAAGTATTCGATTATGTCTAATAACATTGGAGCATTTATTGTTTGTTAAATTATGATCTCGTGTTACTATTTTATTAAGAATTATTCTAATATTAAAGATTAGATTCTGCATAATCTTTAATACACTGAACAAAGTTTCTACTATAGTTGTGTTAGATTTATCTAATATAACTAAACCTTAAACAAGCTTATGGAATTGAATCTATTGAAGTGGGATCCAATAAGAGGTATCCTACAACTGGGACAACAAGGTGGTTATCAGCTTTGTTGCTTTGAGAAACTTTGCTAGAAGAGATGGATTTGAGAGATTGAAAGCTATGTTGACAAAGAAAAGCTATGAGTCATTGCAGGTTTATTGACGAATCCAGGAAGGAGCAAACCATCAATGGAAATGAGTATGTTGGCTTTGATAAGTCCAAAGTGGAGTTCTACAACTGCCACAAGAAGGGACATTTTGCTAAAGAGTGTAGAGCTCCAAGAAATCAAGACTACAAGAACAAGGAAAGCACAAGAAGGATGTGCCTGTGGAAACATCCACTTCCACAAATTTGGTGTCATGTGATGGTCTTGGTGGGTATGACTATAGTGATACGGCAAAGGAAGGACCTAATTATGCACTCATGGCTTACTCATCTTCAAGTTCTGACTTAGAGGAATCTAACAATTCAAATTATTCAAAATCTTGTTTGAAAACTGTTAAACTCTTAAATCTTCATATGATCAACTACTTAAAGATTTAAGAAAATCTGAGTTAATGGTTCAGCTAAAATCAGTGATTAGAGCAGTAAAAGATAAACTTGAAGTTTTATAAGGCAAATAAGTATATTTTAATCACAAATATAAAGGACTTAAAATTATTTGATAATTGAATGTAAAGAATAGACTATCCAAAGCTCGGGAAGAAGCAGAAATAGCTTTAAAAGAAAAAGATGGAACACCAATTTAATGTAAACAAATTTAAAAAAGTATCTAAAAGCCTAAACAAACTCATAGAAAGTCAGATAGCTGACAACGCAAGAAAGTCTTAGGCCAATAATGCAGTTCCACACCTCCCACACCTAAACTCCTGCCCCTAACACCTGACTTGTCTTTTACTAGTTTTAGATGCCTTTGTTTTAATAGCCTGTAATTAAGAACAGAAAGTCTGATGAAGAAGTATCTAAACAGTTAAGCCTAGTATTACTAAGATAGAGTTTGTCAAACCTAAGCAACAAGAGAAACTGCTAGGAAAGCTGTTAAACAAGTTGAGAAACATAGGCAAAACACTCACAGTCCAAGGGGCAATCAAAGAAATTGGAACAATTTGATGTCTCAAAGACTAGGAAGCAATTTTGAGATGTTTAATAAGTCATGCTATGTGTGTGGAAGTTATGATCATTTGCAGGTTGATTACAATTACCAACAATAAACAGATTTCCAAAAACAAAGATGGTAAAACCTATTTGGAATAATTCTCAAAGGGTGAATCATCAAAATTTTGCTAAAAAGACTCACCCCTACACTAAAAAGAACATGGTTCCAAGAGCACTACTAATAAAGTCTGGCTTAGTATCAGTTAATACTGCTAGACAAGTTAATGCTGCTCACATAAAAATAATAGTGAATGCTGCTAGATCAATGTCGTATCTTTCTAAAATAGCACATTCAAGTGTTAAGAGGCCCATTCACAAGAATACAACATTTAAAAACAGTAATTTTAATCAGAGGGTTAATATTGTTAAGGATAAAAATGTTAATACTGTTAGGCCAAAAGCAGTAGTTAGTGCTGCTAGGCCAAAAGCAATAGTTAATGTTGTTAATGGAAATATTGTTAATGCTGTTAAGGCCTCAGCTTATTGGGTTTGGAAACCAAAGACTAAATTTTTAGACCATGTTTCTAAACATAACAGTTCATCAATCACCCTAAATAAGTTTGATTATATTGATGCACAAGGCAGATCTAAGTCAGTGATGGCTTGGGTCCCCAAAAGAAACTGATTTTCTTATCTAATGTGCAGGGCAATCAACAAATGGATTTATAGGATCAAGGAGTAATTTGATAAGGTGGATGCATAAAGGCACATGACATGGAACATGACCTCTCTAACAACTATGAAGAGATAGATAGAGGATATGTTGCTTTTGGAAGGAACCCCAAAGGAGGGAAAATCATAGGAAAATGTACCATTAAAACTGGTAATCTAGATTTTGAAAATGTGTATTTTGTAAGAGTTAAAGTTTAATCTCTTTATAGGTCTCACAATGTGTAATAAAAATAATAGTGTTCTTTTTAATGACACTGAATGTATTATTTTATCTCCAAACTTTAATACAAATTGATGAAAGTCAAGTTTTACTTAGAGTTCCTAGAAAGAACAACATGTATAGTGTTGATTTATAGAACATAGTTTTTAAATGAGGTTTAACTTGACTTTTTGCATAAGCCACATCTGATGAATCTAAACTTTAGCATAGAAGTCTAGGTCACTTAAATTTTAAAACCAATAATAAATTTGTTAAGGGAATCAGGGAAGAGGTTTACCTTCTAGAACTTTTTTGAAAATTGATCAAACCTTTGATGCTTGTCAAAAAGGAAATCAGCACAGACCCGCTTGTAAGTCAAAAATAGGAACTCAATTAGTCCTTCCTTTACAATTTGTTGCATATGGACTTGTTTTGGTCTTAAAACATTTCAAAAAAGTCAATGAAGAAAAATGTATTGCCAAGTGTCACAGATGATTTCAGTAGGTTTACAATGGTTTTCTTCTAGCTACTCAAAGGAAAGAAACTAGAGGCACTTCTTAAGTCCAATATAAACTGGGATAGAAAATCTAGTAGATACTCACAAGGTTAAGAGTGATTAATTGATAAAGGAACTGAGTTTCAAAAACAAAGAGAAGATAGTTTTGTAAGATGAAGGGTAATTTTGAACAAAATAGTGTAGGGCCAGAACTCCTCAACAAAAATGGAGATGCTGATGAGATAAATAAAACACTAATTGTAGGGTTGCAAGGAGATATGCTAGGCTGATTCTAAGTTGCCAACTACTATTTAGGCAGAAGTAGTTAAATTGTTTCTATGTGCAAAATAGAGTGTTAGTATTAAGGCCTCATAAACAAGACCCCAAATGAACTTTTTTTTATAGAAGAACACCAACTTATAATTTTTATGAGACCAATTGGGTGTCCTGTTACCATTCTCCCTACCATGATAACACTTAGCAAATTGATCGGTAAGGCTATGAAGGTTTCTTTCTTTGGTTGGATACTCTTTGAGAAAAAAGCCATTAGAGTATTCAATAGTAGAACAAGAATAGTGGAAGAAAAAACATGCCATATTAGGTTTAGTGTAGAATACACCTAATGTTGTAGGTAGTGGACCAATTTGGCTATTCTGATATTGATGCGACTAACAAGATAAAAATTATGATCCAATTGATGCAGGTACACAGTCTAATGGTTTTGCGCACGTACAAAAAGCAATGTGATAATGCACGTCAGCTAGAAAGGAGATAGAACCAGACCAGAATCATATTTTGTCTACCATTAATGTACTACTAATTAAGCCATTTTTCTCATGAACCAAAGAGTTCTCTATGCTGATTGGATCCAAACCGTCAAGTGATGATGGAAAGAAAGGTTGATGAGATTCAAGCAAAGATATAAATGTATTGATACAAGAGAAAGATAGATAATGTTAACAACACTAACAATGTTAATGTTGCTAGCACAAATAAAGTTAATGATGTTGGTGGAAAAACAAGCATTGAACTTCCATTTGATCCAAATATGCCTGCTTTGGAAGATTATAGCATATTTGATGTCTTAAGAGATGATGAAGCTTTGGGCAAGAGGGGCCCCCCCCCTGACATATAAATAATTTGGATACACAATTCAAGGCAGTCCTATTCTAAACGTACAAGAATTCATAATAGATCATCCTTTGAATCAAGTGATTGGAATTTGCAATCGCTACAACAAAAAGAAGGATGTCAAAGAATTTGGAGATAATGGGTTTGTTAGTATTATTCAACAAAGAACAAACTATAAAGACCTTCAAAACTACTTGTTTGCTTGCTTTTTATCACAGGAAGAACCCGAAAAGGTAATTCATGCATTGAAGGATCCAAGCTGGATAGAGGCCATGTAGGAAGAGCTTCTACAATTCAAGTTGCAAGAAGTTTGGACGTTAGTGGATTTACTATATAGAAAAGGTGCTATAGGCACTAAATGGATTTTAGGAATAAAAAAGGATTGCAAGGGGAATTGTGATAAAAATAAGCTAGATTGTGCTTAATAGGGACACATAAGAAGAATGGATTGACTATGATGAAGTCTTTTTCTCCCTATTGCAAAGTGGAGGACTTAGATTTGATTCTATGGGGAGATTTAAAGACAATGTTTGAACCACATGTTGAAGATCAAGTATGGAAGAATCAAGATAATTACAGTGTATTGGATTGGAAGCTATATGATTCCTATGGAGTTCATTCATTGAGGAAGCAAAAATTATACATTCATATATTGGTAGAGAATAGATATCCGCTTACACCACTACAATTACTAGTATGTTAAACAAGAAGCTTCAGGCTAATCATTTCAGTGAAATAGCATATCAGCTTCTTAAACTTCTCATAAAACAACTTAAGAATCAATGAAGTGTTTTGAAGCATCCTCCTGGTGATTAATGAAGCTTTCAATGAAGAAACTTGAGATTTTGAAGATGAATATCAAGTTTAGGGGAGGATTATTAGGATTAAAAGAATTATTGATGATCTTAGAGTTACTGCTGCTAAGGTTTGTGTTACTACTGCTAAGCTAAAGTTAGTGTTGTTCATTAACTTTAATGAAAAATATGCTACGTAGTTAGTGCTGCTAGTATAAAGTTAGTACTGCTAGCTCACAGTTACTACTGCTAGTATATATTAGTACTGCTAGTGTAAAGTTAGTACTGCTGGTGAAGATTGAAGAAAATATTCTAAGTAGTTACTACTGCTTGTACACAGTTAATGTTGTTGGTGTATAAGTTACTACTGCTGGTGTTAAAAGTTAATGCTGCTAGTACAAAAGTTAAAACTGCTCAAAGATTAAGACTGCTAAAAGAGTTTCTACTGTCAGAGAAAGGATAAAGACAGAAGAAAGGATAAAGATTGTTTGGAGATCAAGATTACTTACGTGATAAGTATTAGTTATTTATAGAATAGATCATAGAGAATATTCTAAGTCTTAGGAATATATTGTAAATCGTTTAGGACTCCTTGGTGTATAAAAGGAGGTCCTAAGGTATAGAGATGATATACCAGTATCGAACACAATCATATACAAAAAAATATACAAAGTCGTATAGTTCATAGCTTTAAGGTTTTGTAACCCTAATACTAGGAGAGTATTCGTATTATTTGCTTAATAATATTGGAGCTTTTATGTTTTGATTGAATTATATTTTCATTGTGTTTTATTGTTCCATTGAAAATTCTTCTTATTAAAGATTAGATTCCGCATAATCTTTAATACATTCACACAAAGTTTCTACTATAGTTGTGTTAGATTTATCTAATATAACTAAACCTTAAACAAGCTTAAGGAATTCGATCTATAGAAGTGGGATCCAACAAGAAGTATCCTACAACTAGGACAACAAAGCGCATCTACCATGAATGATAGCTTCCCTAACAAGCCTAGAAACAAGGACACCCATCTCATCACTATGAACAAGTTTCATTGTTGCGTTAGGAACAACCTTTGATACTATGGCTGCCTTATCCTGCCTTAAGCTATGTATAATTAATATTGTGATTATTGTGAAAATTGCAATGGAATGTATTTCTTGGTTTTTAGACTAACATTTTGCAGAAAAAACAAAGAAAAGTATTAGATTGATGTTGGAAAAGCTGGTTATTAAAGAAAATAGACAGATAATTTTGGTGCGAAAAAGAATTGAGAGAATTGGTGAGAATAAAAATAGAAAGAGAGATGTGTAAAATAAAAACAGACAGAGTGATTTGGTGAGAAAAAGAATTTAGAGAAGTGGTGAGTTGAAAAACAAAAAGAGAGTTGAATATATTAAAAACAGACAAAGTGATTTGGTAAGAAAAAGAATTGAGAGAAGTAGTAAGTTAAAAAACAGAAAGAGAGTTAAATATATTAAAAACAGACAGAGTGTTTAGAATGGAATTGGAGTTAATACTGGTGAAAGTTAATGCTGCTAGGCATAAACTTACAACTACTGGTGAAAGTTAATGCTGCTAGGCATAAACTTACAACTACTGGTGAAGCTATTGTGCTAGGCCATATGCTGTATATGTTTTGAAAGTTAATGCTGCTATGCATAAACTTACTACTACTGTTGAAAGTTAATGCTGCTAGGCATAAACTTACAACTGTTGGTAAAAGTTAATGTTGCTAAGCATAAACTTACTACTGCTGTTGAAAGTTAATGCTGCCAGCATATACTTTAACTTACTACTAGTAATACGTAATGTGTTGAGGGTATTTTCATAAATACTTTGATTAAAGGTCTCAATCATTTATTTAATCGATTTCATTCACTCATATACTCTCTAATCATAAACCCTAACTCAATTTTATCATTCATCATCAAAACCCAACACAAATGGTGGATCTAAAGTTTGCAGATACTCACAATTTGGTCCCGTTTTTGTCTAAACCCGCAGAAAGTGAAGGGTTTGAGCAGATAGTAGATTTTTTGAATGCAAACCCTATAAGATATGCACTAACAATCAATCCCACTATATATACTTCGTTCATTAAACAATTCTGGGATAGAGTCAAGGTCAAAACTGTCAATAGGGAAGTACAGTTACACGCCCTAGTGGATGGGAAGAAGATAATCATAACTGAATCAACTGTGAGAAGAGATCTTCAACTAGAAGATGCTGAAGGTGTTGATTGTCTACCTAATTCTACCATCTTTGAACAACTTACACTGATGGGGTATGAGAAAATTTCTCAAAAGCTTACTTTCTATAAGGCATTCTTTTCCTCACAATGGAAATTCCATATTCATATATTTTACAATGCCTAAGTTCTAAGACTACTGCATGGAATGAGTTTAGTAGCATTTGACTATCTACAATCCCAAATATGGGGGTTTTATCTACAACTCAGAAGTTCACTTTTCAAATTACATTTTGAAAAGTTATGGTGAAGAACTTGGATAATGCAAGAATTTTTTTGATGTATCCAAGGTTTATACAAATCTTTTTAGATAAACAACTTGAAGGGATGCCTACTCATAACAGAATATATATTGCACCCTCTAACACTAAAAAGATATTTAAGAATATTAGAAGGGTAGGGAAAGGTTTTTCTAGAAATGGTTAACACGATATTCAAAACAATGGTGGTTTAAGCTCAAACAAAAATGGGTGAAGGTTCAGCAAATCCCACTGATCCTGATCACACACCTACCATTATTCAACCTTCAACCATCTCAACCATCAAAAGAACAAGACCTAGGATGCCAAAAGAGAAAGGGACATTGAGATACCTCAGTCTAGTGTCTTTACACGACCAATGTACGCAGTTGAGGATGGTCAATGAGGTGTATGGACGACAGTTTGGAAATGGTACACTAATGCTACTAGCTTAGATGACAGTAGCTGGTTAGGGCATAAATCACTAAGACCCCATTCTAAGCAACAACTATTAAAGCTGGTCCTTAAGGAACTCTTTAGGTGGTGGTCCCAAGTAGCCATGAAATCATGGGGATACTATTGCTCAAATAGGTTGGTGAACTGTATCTAAACCATAATGATCACTGCTCGCAATAAGGTAACACAATTTGAAGTGGTGAGGATAGTCTGAAACTTAATGAATTGATGGCATTATGTACAAATTACAACAAAGTGGTTCTTGATTTGAAGACTCAAAGACCACTCAAGCTAATGAGATTGCAAGTTTGAAAAGGAGAGTCAAGAAGCTTGAGAGAGAATAAGTCAGACTCATAGGCTTTAAAAGAATTTAAGATTTGGTATCAAGAAGGGTAGAATCCTCTAAAGATGAAGGTTTGGGTGAAGAGAATGAATCCAAACAAGGGAGGATAGTTGATATTGATGCTAATAAAGACATTTACTTGGTCAATGTTCACACTGATGAAGATATGTTTGATGTTAATGACTTAGATGGTGATGAGGTGATTGTTGATAATGCCAGTATAATTCCAGTTAGTGCTGCTACAACTACAACTACAACAACTGCTATAATAACTGATGTTGAAGTTACTTTGGCTCAAGCACTGACAGAGTTGAAAAGTGCAAAACCCAAGGCTGTTAAGGTTGTGATACAAGAAACCAGAGCAAGGTACAACTACCAACAAACACCTACAAACAATAATATCTGTACCAACACCTATTTACAGGAAAAAGGCAAAGGATTATGATTGAGAGTTGTGGTGGAAACAGTGGAAGCCTATGAAAAGGCTTGAACATATAAGACTTGATGAAGAACTTGCCTTCAAGCTACAAGCTGAAGAATAAGAAGAAGAAAGACTTGCCAGAGAAAAAGCTCAACAAACTGAATAAGTCAACATAGCTTGGGATGATGTTCAGGCTAAAATTAAAGCTGATTATCAGTTGCCTCAAAGTCCGGCAAGTCAGAGGCAAGAAGAATTGACTGATGAAGAAAGGGCAGATTGTTTGTTAATTCTTAAAGCAAAGAAGAAAACATTTTGCAGCTAAGAGAGTAGAAGAGAAGAGGAACAAACCACCAACGAGTATCATGTGTACTTATCTGAAAACAGGAAGGATGGTAGGCCAAAAAATTTGAAGTACAATCCTTTGCCATATTCAATAATTGTTTGACAAAGCAATGAAAAGGGTAAATACCTTTGTTAAGTACATAACTGAGTTGGTATAAGAGAGTTCCAAGAAAGCTGAAGCAGAGATAGCATAGAGAGCAGTTCAAAGAGAGTAGGAGATGAGTTAGAACAAGAGAATACAAAGAAGCAGAAGGTGGATGAAGATAAGAAACAACAGAGCTTCAAAGTCTAATAGAAGTTGTTCCTGATGATGAAGAGGAAGTAGCAATTGATGTTGTACCTTTAGCTACTAAGCCTCCAACTATTATTGACTGGAAGATCCTAAAGAAGGGTAAGAAAAGCTATTATCAAATAATAAAAGCTGATGGAAAGTCATAAATGTACAGAGTCTTTAGTCAAATGCTTAAAAGTTTTAGCAGGGAAGACTTGGAAGATTTGTACAAATTGGTAAAAGCTATATATAGATCAACAAGACCAGTGGAGGATTTAGATTTAATTCTATGAGGAGATTTAAAGATAATGTTTGAACCACATGTTGAAGACACAGTCTAGAGGAATCAACAAAATTATAGTGTATTAGATTGGAAGCTATATGATTCCTGTGGAGTCATCAGGGAGGAAGCAAAAATGTGTAATCATAATATGGTCAGAGAAGAGATATCCCCTTACACCATCTAAAATTACAAATATGCTGAACAAGAAGCTTCAGGCTGATCATTTCAATGAAATGTCATATCAGCTTTTTAAACTTCTCACAAAATAACTTAAGAATCAATGAAGTGTTTGGAAGCATCCTCCTGGTGATTAATGAAGCTTTCAATAAAGAAACTAAAGATTTTTGAAGAAAAATATCAAGTTTAGGGGAGGATTGTTGGGATTAAAAGATTTCTTGATGATCTCAGAGTTACCGCTGTTAACGTTTGTGTTGCTGCTGCTAAGTTAAAGTTAGTGATGTTCATTAACTTTAAGAAGAAAGATATTGCTAGTAGTAGTGCTGCTAGTTAAAGTGGTATGCTATGCTCACAGTTACCAGTGCTTAGTATATCTTAGTACTGGCTAGTGTAAAGTTATTACTGGCTTGTGAAGATTGAGAAAATATTCTAAGTTGTTACTTACTGTTTATACCATAGTTATGCTGTGTTTATTATGTTACTACCGCTAGTGTTAAACGTTAATGTGCCAGTACAAAAGATACAACTGTCAAGATTAAGGACTGCTAAAAGAGTTTCTACTGTCAGAGAAAGGATAAAGACAGAAGAATGGATAAAGATATTTTTGGAGATTCAAGATTAATACCATGATATGTATGTGTTTTTTATTAGAATAGATTATAGAGAATTTTTCTAAGTCTTAGATTTATATTATAAATCGAATAGATCCTGGTGTATAAAAGGAGGTCATATGGCATAGAGTTTGATATTCTATCTAGAAATTTACAAGTTGTATTAGTTCATAGCTTCACGGTTTTTTGTAACCTATACTAGGAGAGTATTCGTATTATTCCTGAATAATATTAGAGCTCTTTTTTGTTTGTTAATTGTGATTTTGTGTTACCGTTTCATTAAGAATTCTTCTATTATTAAAGATTAGATTCCGCATAATCTTTAATACATTCACACAAAGTTTCTACTATAGTTGTGTTAGATTTATCTAATATAACTAAACCTTAAACAAGCTTAAGGAATTCGATCTATAGAAGTGGGATCCAACAAGAGGTATCCTACAACTGGGACAACAAGTGGTATCAGAGCTTGTTGCTTTGATAAACCTTGCTAGAAGATATGGATCAAGTCGTCGTGCACATATAGTGCCTGCATCCAAAGTTCCCATGCTCAAACCGGGTGAGTTTGAGTTATGGAGGATAAGGATTGAACAATACATCCAGATGATAGACTATTCACTATGGGAAGTCATAGAGAATGGTGCAACCTTGCCAAAAACATAATTGGTAGAAGGTGTCATGACAGTGATGCCTATTACATCTGCTAAAGATAAGGCTCAAAGAAGATTAGAAGTGAAGGCTAGAAGTACTTTAATGATGGGCATTCTAATGAACATCAGTTAAAAAGTTTTAACTTCTAGAAGGATGTTAGTTGTTGCTGGAAGCTATGAAAGAGAGTGGTAGGTATGAAGCTACTAAAAAAGACTCAAAGGAATCTCTTGAAGCAGGAATTATGAATAACTTCACTGCTCTTATAGCTCAGTGATGCTTGTTAAACTTTTGAGAGGCTTCAAAGCTTGTGAGTCTGTTGGAGCTTTTGGGTGAAAAGCGTTCGCAAGAAGATGTTACTCAAAAGTTATTAAGAAGTTTATTTCATGAGTGGAACACACTTGCTGTTGTGTTGGAGAATAAAGCTGATTTAGTTACAATGAGCATGATGATCTCTACAAACATCTTTCAAGGTGTATGATCCAGAAGTTAAAGGATCTCTAACTCACATTTAAGCACACAGCAACCTTGACTTTGTGTCCTCTTCTAATAACAACACTAGCAGCTTTAATGAAGCAGTTATATGTGCTCATGAAGTGATTACTGTAGCACTCAAGTTAATACTGCGATACTTATAAATATTGATAACTTGAGGTGATGCTGTTATTTGTCATTCTTTGTAGTCTACCTAAATAGTCTCAACTTGCACATGAGGACTTTGCAACAAAATCATCGGATCTGACATTGAAGAGATAGTTTTGAGATGGAAGTGGCACGTTAATATGAGGTCTAGAAGGTTTTTGAAGAATACTGTAGGAAGCTTATTGTTAATGCATAGGAGGACTATGGTTTTGATAAGTCTTGAGTAGAGTGCTACAATCTTCCTCAAGAGGGATATTTTGCTAGTGAGTGTAGAGCGCTAAGAAATCAAGACAATACAAGAGGAAAGTCAAGAAAGGAGTGTGCTGTGGAAACTTTACTTCCACTGCTTTTGGTTTCATATGAGGGTCGTGGTGGTTATTGACTGGAGTGATCAGGTAGAGGTGGGTCCTATGTTAGGCATCATGGCTTATTCATCTTCAAGTTGACTCAGAGGTATCCAATGATTCAAATTGTTCAAAATCTTGTATGGAAACTGTTAAATTACTTAAATATCAAAATGATCAACTATTAAGAGATTTAGAGAAATATAGTTTAATGGTTTTAGGTTATAAAACAGGTTTAGAATCAGTGGAAGAAAAACTTGAATTTTATAAAAAGAATGAGTCTGTTTATGTAAGAAAAAAAATATGCTTAATATGGGATATTCAGTAGGAGAAATAAACTATTAGTGAATTAGGAAAGAAGCCTTGGAATACTTCAAAAATTTTAAAAAGATAGCATTCAATTTATGTAGATAAATTTGAAATGCATATTGAAAGGTTTAAACAAGCTATAGTGTGGTAGATTGTGATAATTGCAAGAAGGTTTAGGTATGAAAAATATAAGATGCAGTTCCACCTCCCTACATAGGAAATTTTCATGCCTCCAACACCTGAATTTGTCTTTTACTGGTTTAGATGAGTTTGTTAATAAGTTGTGTTGAAATAGAAAGTTGATGAAGAAGTGTTGAGATAGTTAGGAAGAATAGATGATTGCCTTATTATTGAGAATGGGTGTTTTCATTAATATAAAGTGGGGGGGGGGGGGAAGGAAGAATGTGTCTTAGCCTAAAACTAGATGAAAATAGTTAAGCTATAGTATTGCTAAGATGAGGGAGTTTGTCAAATAAGCAACAAGAGGAAAACTGCTAGGAAAAAATGTTAATAAGCTGAGAAACATAGGAAAAAACCATCACATTTCCTAAGGAATCAAGAAACCTAGAACATATGATGTCTCAAAAACTAGGAAGTAATTTTGAGATGTTTAATAAGGCATGTTATGTGTGTGGAAGTTTTGATCATTTGCAGGTTGATTGTCATTACCATCAAAAACAATTTCAATATCAAAGGATTGTAAAACCTGTCTGGAACAATGTTCAAAGGGTGAATCGTCATAATTTTGCTAAAAAGACTCATCCCTGTGCTTTAAAGAACATGGTTCCAAGAGCAGTACTAATGAAGTCTGGCTTAGTATCAATTAATGCTACTAGACAAAACATTTCAAAAACAGCAGTATCAGTTAATACTGCTAGACAAGTTAATAATGCTCACACAAAAACAATAGTGAATGCTGCTAGACCCATGTCTTATGCTTTCTAAAAAGGCATTCAATGTTAAAGGCCATTAACAATAACACACATTTAAAAACAGTAAATTAATCAAAGGTTATACTGTTAGGAGTAAAAATGTTGATACTGCTATGCCAAAAGCAGTAGTTAATGTCGATAAGGAAAATAATGTTAATGCTGTTAAGGCCTTAGGTTGTTGGGTTTGGAAACCAAAGACTAAAGTTTTAGGCCATGTTTCTAAACATAACAGTGCATCAATCACCCTAAAGAAGTTTGATTATATTGATGGATAAGGCATATCCAAGTCAGTGAAGATTGGGTCCAAAAGATAACTGATTTTCTTATCTAATGTGCAGGGCAATCCACAAATGGATTTACAGGATCAAGGAGTGATTGATATTGGATGCTCAAGGCACATGACAGGGAACATGTCCTATCTTACAGACTATGAAGAGATAGATGGAGGATATGTTGCTTTTGGAGGGAACCCTAAAGGAGTGAAAATCACAAGAAAAGGTACCATTAAAACTAGTAATCTAGATTTTGAAAATGTGTATTTTGTGAGAGAGTTAAAGTTTAATCTCTTTAGTGTCTCACATTGGTGGTGATAAAAAGAATAATGTTATTTTTACTGACATTGAATGCATTATTTTATCTCCTAACTTTAAGTTAACTGATGAAAATCAAGTTTTACTTAGAGTTCCTAGAAAGAACAATATGTATAGTGTTGATTTAAGGAACATTGTTCCTAAAGGAGGTTTAACTTGTCTCTTTGCAAAAGCCACATCAGATGAATCTAAACTTTGGCATAGAAGGTCAGGTCATTTAAACTTTAAAACTATGAATAAACTGGTTAAGGGAAATCTTATAAGAGGTTTACCTTCCAAACTTTTTGAAAATGACCAAACCTGTGTTGCTTGTCAGAAGGGAAAGCAGCATAGAGCCTCTTGTAAGTCCAAAACTAAGAACTCAATCAGTCAACCTTTACATTTGTTGCATATGGATTTGTTTGGTTCAACATTTGTAAAGAGCCTTATGGAAGAAATGTATTCTCCTAGTTATCACAGATGATTATAGTAGGTTTACATGGTTTCTTCTAACTATAAGATGAAGACTAGTTGGAATCATAAGTCTTTATAAACTGATATATAATCTAGTAGATCACAAGGTTAAGGTGATTAGATGTGATAATGAAACTGAGTTCAAGAACAGAGAAATGAATCAGTTTTGTAAATCAAGGGTATTTTGAGACAGTTTAGTTAGCTAGCACTCCTTAACAAAATGGAGGTTGCTGAAAGTAGGGATTAAGACCACTAATTAAGGCTGCTAGGACTTTGCTAGCTAATTCCTAAGTTGCCAAACTACTTTTTGGGCATAAGCAGTTAATACTGAATGCTATATCAAATAAAGTGTTTAGTAGTTAAGCCTCTATAACAAGACTCCATATGAAACTTTTCATGGATTAGAACACCAAACTTTAAGTTTTTTGCGGACCATTTGTGTCTGTTATTATTCTCCAATACCAACGATCACTTAGGCAAATTTATGTAAGGCTGATGAAGGTTCTTTGTTAGATACTTCTTGATTTGTTAAAGCCTTTAGATATTCAATAGCTAGAACCAAGGATAGTGGAAGAAAAACTTGCTATTAGGTTAGTGAAAGTACACCTATGTCTGCTGGGAGTGGACATATTGGCTATTTGAGATTGATGCGACTATAAGAATAATGTATTATGAGCTAATTGTTGCAGGTATACAGTTAATGTTTTTCAGGTACAAAGCAAGTGATATGCAGGTCATAAGCTGAAAGGTGTAGACTGTCAAAGATTACATTTTGTACCTTATGGACTGCTGATTCCATATTTTCCCAAGATCCAAAGAGTTCTCATGATGATGGATCCAAACCTTCAAGTGATGATGGAAAGAAGGTTGATGAAGATCCAAGAAAAGATAGTGAATGTAATGATCAAGAGAAGGAAGATAATGTTAACTACACTATTAATGCTGCTAGCATAAATGAGGTTAATGTTGTTGGTGCAAAAAAACATTGAACTTCCAGTTGATCCAAATATGCCTGCTTTAGAAGATTATAGCATATTTGACTTTACAAGAGATGATGAAGATGATGGTGTAGTGGCTAACATGAACAACTTGGATACAATAATCCAAGTCAGTCATATTCCAACTACAAGAATTATAAAGATCATCCTCTTAATCAAGTGATTAGAGATTTGTAATCAACTACACAAACAAGAAATATGTCAAAAAATTTGATGGAACATGGGTTTGTTAGTACTATTCAACAAAGAACAAACCATAAAGACCTTCAAAACTGCTTGTTTGCTTGCTTTTTGTTACAAGAAGAACCCAAAAAGGCAATTCATGCATTAAAGGATCCAAGATGGATAGAGGCTATGTAGGAAGAGCTTCTACAATTTAAGCTACAAGAAGTTTGGACTTAAGTAGATTTACCAAATGGAAAAAGTGCTATAGGCACTAAATGGGTCTTCAAGAATAAAAAGGATGAGAGAAGAAATGTGATAAGAAACAAAGCAAGATTGGTTGCTCAAGGGTACACACAAGAAGAAGGGATTGACTATGATGAAGTCTTTGCCCCTGTTGCAAGAATTGAAGCAATTAGGCTATTTTTATCTTATGCTTCATTTAAAGAATTTATGGTGTATCAAATAGATGCAAAAAAGTGCTTTTCTCTATGGAAAGATTGAAGAAGAGGTGTATGTATGTCAACCACCAGGATTTGAAGATCTAGACTTTCCTGATAGAGTATATAAGGTTGAAAAATCACTCTATAGCTGATAGAGTATACAAGGTTGAAAAAGCACTCTATGGATACATTCAAGGCCACCCTAGAGCTTGGTATGAAACCTTGTCAACATATCTGTTAGACAATGAGTTTCAAAGAGGGAAAATTGACAAAACCTTATTCATCAAAAGGTACAAAGGTGATATTTTGCTGGTCCAAGTGTATGTGGATGATATCATCTTTGGTTCAACAAAGAAGGAGCTGTGCAATGCATTTGAGAAGTTGATGCATGAGAAATTTCAGATGAGTTCTATGGGAGAACTTACATTCTTTTTGGGATTACAAGTGCAGCAGAAGAAGGATGGCATATTTATTAGTCAAGATAAATATGTTGGTGAAATTCTAAAGAAATTTGGGTTTACAGAAGTCAAGACTGCAAGCACACCAATGGAAACTCAAAAGCCTCTGCTCAAAGATGAAGATGGTGAAGAAGTGGATGTTTATATGTATAGGTTAATGATTGGTTCATTGATGTATCTTACATCTTCAAGACCTGACATCATGTTTGCAGTATGTGCATGTGCTAGATACCAAGTCAATCTAAAGGTTTCACATCTTCGTACTGTGAAAAGGTTTTTTAGGTACTTAAAAGGTTAACCAAAATTAGACATTTGGTATCCAAAAGATTCTCCTTTTTATTTGGTAGCATACACTGATAGTGATTATGCTGGAGCAAGATTGGATAGGAAGTCTACAACAAGAGGTTCTCAATTCCTTAGAAGCATTTTAATATCATTGCAGTGCAAAAAACAGACAGTGGTTGCAAATTCCACAACAGAAGCTAAGTATGTAGTTGATTCAAGTTGTTGTGGACAAGTGATTTGGATTTAGAATCAACTACTTGATTATGGGTACAATTTTATGCATACCAAGATCTTTATTGATAATAACAATACTATTTGCATAATTAAAAATCATGTTTTTCAATCAAAAACAAAGCATATAGAGATTAGACATCATTTTATTAGGGATTGCAATGAAAACAAGTTGAATCAAATAGTCAAAATCCATACTGACAAGAATGTTGCAGATTTATTACAAAAGCTTTTGATGTATGTAGGTTTCAATATTTGATTGCTAGTATTTGGAATTGCTAAATCCTTAAAAATTCTTTTATCTCTTTAGGTTTTTGTAGAGTTTTGTATAAATTAGTACTGTTATTCATGTCATTAAAAAGTTTCTACTGTTAAGTTTATTTAGTGTGCTTGTATATACTTTAATTACCACTGAGTTAATACTAATTAGTTATACTTAATAATATTAGGTTATTATTAATACTGTGATTATTGTGAAAAATTCTATGTTTTGTATTTTCTGTTTTTGGACCTACATTTTGAGTAAAAGCAAAGAAAAGTGTTAGATTGATGATGGAAATTCTGGTTATTAGAGAAAATAGACAGAGAGTTTTTGATGAGAAAAAGAATTGAGAGAATTGGTGAGAATAAAAACAGAAAGAGAGTTGTGTGAAATAAAAACAGACAAAGTGATTTGGTGAGAAAAAGAATTGAGAGAAGTAGTAAGCTGAAAAACAAAAAGAGAGTTGAATATAATAAAAACAGACAAAGTGATTTGGTGAGAAAAAGAATTGAGAGAAGTAGTGAGTTGAAAAACAGAAAGAGAGTTGAATATATTAAAACAGACAAAGTGTTTAGAATGGAATTGGAGTTAATACTGGTGAGTAAAAGTTAATGCTGCTAGGCATAAACTTAATACTACTGGTAAAAGTTAATGCTGCTAAACATAAACTTACAACTACTGGTGAAAGTTAATGCTGCTAGGCATAAACTTACTACTGCTGTTGAAAGTTAATGCTGCCAGGCATAACTTACTACTGCTAGTAAACGTTAATGCTGGTGAGGGTATTTTCATAAATACTTTGATTGAAGGTCTCAATCATTCATTTAATGAATTTCATTCACTCATATACTCTCTAATCACAAACCCTAACTTAATTTTATCATTCATCATCAAAATCCAACACCAATGGTGGATCCAAAATTTGCAGATACTCACAATTTGGTCCCGTTTTTGTCTAAACTCGCAGAAAGTGAAGGGTTTGAGCAGATAGTTTATTTTTTGAATGCAAACCCTATAAGATATGCACTAACAATCAATCCCACTATATATACTTTGTTCATTAAACAATTCTGGGCTACTGTCAAGGTCAAAACTGTCAATAGGGAAGTACAGTTACAAGCCCTAGTGGATGGGAAAAAGATAATCATACTGTGAGAAGAGATCTTCAACTAGAAGATGCTGAAGGTGTTAATTGTCTACCCAATTCTACCATCTTTGAACAACTTACACTGATGGGGTATGAGAAAATTTCTCAAAAGCTTACTTTCTATAAGGCATTCTTTTCCTTATAATGGAAATTCCTTATTCATACTATATTTACCAATGCATTAGTTCTAAGACTACTGCATGGAATAAGTTTAGTAAGCATTATGGCCATCTAACAATCAATTTGTTTATCTACAAATCAGAAGTTCAACTTTTCAAAATACATTTTTGAAAGTATGGTGAAGAACTTGGATAATGCAGGAATTTTTTGATGTATCCAAGGTTTATACAAATCTTTTTAGATAAACAACTTGAAGGGATGCCTACTCATAACAGAATATATATTGCACCCTTTGACACTAAAAAGATATTTAAGAATATGAGAAGGGTAGGGGAAGGTTTTTCTAAACGGGGCGAACACCATATATTCCAAACATGGTGGTACAAGATCAAACAGAAATGGGTGAAGGTTCAGCAAATTCCCACTGATCTGTACATATCCACATTATTCAAACCATCAACATCCCACATCAAAAGAACAAAGACTACGAGCCAAGAGAAAGGGACTTGAGATACCTAGTCTGTGGTCTACAGACAAATGTTGCAGATGCGGGTGTCAATGAGGAGATGGATGACAGTTTGAAAGGTACGCTTATCGCTACTAGCTAGATGCAGCGCATGATAGGGGTAACTTCAATTTTTTTTTTTTTTTTTTTTAACCCCACCCCCCACACTTTTTAGACTCAATCTAAGGCAACACCTAATGAAGCTGGTTCCTAATGAACTACTTTAGGTGGTGGTCCTAGGTACCAAGAAACCATGAGGGATACTATTGCTCAAACTAGGTTTGAGAATGTATCTAAAACATCTAATGATTCACTACTCGCAAGAGGTAACACACTTCGAAGTGGCGAGGATAGTCTGAAACTTAATGAATTGATGGAACTGTGTACAAATTTACAACAAAGGGTTCTTGATTTGGAGACTACAAAGACCACTCAAGCTAATGAGATTACAAGTTTGAAAAGGAGAGTCAAGAACCTAGAGAGGAGGAATAAGTCAAGAACTCATAGGCTTAAAAGAATTTACAGATTTGGTTCATCAAGAAGGGTAGAATCCTCTAAAGATGAAGGTTTGGGTGAAGAGAATGCATCCAAACAGGGGAGGATAGCTAATATTGATGCTAATAAAGACATTTACTTGGTCAAATGTTCACACTATTGAGTATGTTTGAAGTTAATGACTTAGATGGTGGATGCGGTAATTGTTGATAATGCCAATACAATTCCGTTAGTGCTGCTACAATATAAACTTACAACAACTGCTACAATAACTGATGTTGAAGTTACTTTGGCTCAAGCACTGACAGAGTTGAAAAGTGCAAAACCCAAGGCTGTTAAGGTTGTGATACAAGAACCAGAGCATGGTACAACTACAACAACACCTACAACAATAATATCTGTACAAAAACCTCTATAGAAAAAAGGCAAAGGGATTATGATTGAAGAGCCCGCGGTGGAACAAGTGAAGCCTATGAAAAGGCTTGAACAGATAAGACTTGATGAAGAACTTGCCTTCAAGCTACAAGCTGAAGAAGAAGAAGAATGACTGCCAAGATAAAAGCTCAACAAACTGAAGAAGTCAAACATAGCTTTAGGAGGATGTTAAGGCTAAATTAATGTGATTATCAGTTGGCTCAAAGACTGTAAGCTCAAGAGCAAGAAGAATTGACTGATGAAGAAAAGGCAAGATTGTTTGTACAATTCTTAAAGAAAGAAGAAAACATTTTGCACTAAGAGAAGCAGAAGAGAAGAGGAACAAACACCAACGAGTTTCTGTGTACGTATATGAAAAAACATGGAATAGAAGGATGGGAGCCCGAAAAATATTGAGGAACAGTCTTTGCCGAATATTAGTATTGTTTGACAAAGCAATGAAAAGGGTAAATACCTTTGTTGAGTACATAACTGAGTTGGTATAAGAGAGTTCCAAGAAAGCTAAAGCAGAGATAGCATAAGAGAGCAGTTCAAAGAGAGCAGGAGATGAGTTAGAACAAGAGAATGCAAAGAAGCAGAAGGTGGATGAAGATAAAGAAACAACAAAGCTTCAAAGTCTAATAGAAGTTGTTTCTGATGATGAAAAGGAAGTAGCAATTGATGATGTGCCTTTAGCTAATAAGCCTCCAACTATTGTTGACTGGAAGGATCACAAAAGATGGTAAGAGAGGCTATTATCAATAATAAGAGCTGTGAAAGTCAATATGTACAAAGTCTTTAGTCAATGTTAAAAGTTTTAGCGGGAAGATTGGAAGATTTGTATAAATGGTAAAAGCTAATATATGGATCAACAAGAAGTGGAGGATTTTGATTTGATTCTATGGGGAGATTTAAAGACAATGTTTGAACCACATATTGAAGATACAGTCTGGAGGAATCAACAGAATTATAGTGTCTTGGATTGGAAACTATATGATTCTTGTGGAGTTCATTCATTGAGGAAGCAAAATGTGTACATTCATATATTGGTAGAGAAGAGATATCCCCTTACACCATCTACAATTACAAATATGCTGAACAAGAAGCTTCAGGCTGATTATTTTAGTAAAATGGCATATCAGCTTCTTAAACTTCTCACAAAACAGCTCAAGAATCAATAAAGTGTTTGAAAGCATCCTCTTGGTGATTAATGAAGCTTTCAATGAAGAAACTTAAGATTTTGAAGAAGAATATCAAGTTTAGGAGAGGATTGTTGGGATTAAAAAACTTTATGATGATCTCAGAGTTACTGCTGCTAAGGTTTGTGTTATTGCTGCTAAGCTAAAGTTAGTGCTGCTCATTAACTTTAATGAAAAATATGCTAAGTAGTTAGTACTGCTAGTATAAAGTTAGTACTGCTAGTATAAAGTTAGTACTGCTGGTGAAGATTGAAGAGAAAATATTCTAAGTAGTTAATACTGCTTGTACACAGTTAATGCTGCTGGTGTATAAGTTACTACTGCTGGTGTTAAAAGTTAATACTGCTAGTACAAAAATTACAACTGCTTAAAGATTAAGACTGCTAAAAGAGTTTCTACTATCAGAGAAAGGATAAAGATAGAAGAAAGGATAAAGATTATTTGGTGATCAAGATTACTTACGTGATAAGTATTAGTTATTTATAGAATATATCTTAGAGAATATTCTAAGTTTTAGGAATATATTGTAAATCGACTAGGACTCCTTTGTGTATAAAGGAGGTCATCATGGCATAGAGTTTGAATATCTATCTTAGAAAAATATAAATTCGTATACCTATACTTAATTAGGTTGCATTCGGGCGTATTTGTGACGCATTTTCACGCATTTGATTTACATTGTTAACTCATCCACTCGAGGTGAGTTCATAGCCCCACGTTTTACATTTATAATGATTTACAAGTTTTGGGGTGAGAAACATATGCATGTTTTACAATTGGACGCAAGTGGACATTTTACATTACGATTACGTGTTTGCCTAAGTAGCGATAACCCTCTGAGCCCATTATCATGAACTGTCAATTACTTGTTGTGAGCGTGAATGTTATAAATAGATTTATTTGGGATTGACATCCCCGTTTGGGTGAGTCATGCTCACTGTGCGGGTATGCCGGACAATGAACGTATACCATGTTGGATTTGGGATGTTGCGGGTTAGAACATCATCACGGGCAATGTTGGCAATTTATATTGCAATTCATACATGTCGAGCTTCAGTGTCATGAGCTTAGGGAAACGTAATCACATTTTATGATGTTTGCATCTGTTGCATTATCATGGGGAAATCTTGCGGTCCTACATTATATATTTTACAAACCTATGAATTCACCAACATTATTGTTGACGTTTTAAGCAATGTTTTCTCATGAGATCAACGAGGTACAAGACCAGGGATTCATTGGTGGTCATTATTTTGTGAGTCGTTTGCATTAAAGATTTGGTTTCCTTACATTTTAGGGATATATTTGTTATGGACTAAAATCTTTGTATTTTGAACAATGAACAAGTAAAGTTTCGGACTTATGTACAACAATTTGTTAAATCTAATGTATCAGTTTTCAACGACTTTTAAATGGTCGTTCTTATATATATCTTGTGCTATTGATCTATGAAGTACCACCCCCAGACCCATATCCCGATGCGACCCAATTTGGGGGTGTTACAGATTGGTATCAAGAGCCAAGGTTATAGAGAACCAGGTCAAATGTTTTTGCTGGACTATAACCATTTTCAAGCATTGCATTCATACAAAGGGGTTTTTCACGGGACATACATACACTAGTGTTGCATTAGTTGGTTAGACTAGATGCATTCATGATTGATATACATGTTATAAAATACTATGTATATTATGATAAGAGTCTTATATTAATACTTATATAAGCTACTTTTGATTTTCAGATTTGGTCATGTCGGATTCAGAGGATTCCACAGTCACCTACACAGCGGTATCCAGTCCATTTGACGGTTTGTCAGACATAGGATCTCTGGGAGTCGATGGACCACCCATGATGCCAGAGGATCCGTATGCATATGTGGTAGCCGCTTTTCAGGCCTCACCATCTCCTGATTATGTGCCTGGCCCTGAGGAGCCAGAGCAGGCACCACTTTTACCAGAGTTTATCCCTGGGCCTGTATATCGGGAGTTTATGCCATCGGAGGATGAGGTGTTTCCCGCTGAGGAGCAGCCACTGCCTGCTGTTGTCTCACCTACTGCTGACTCACCAGGATACATTGCAGACTCTGATCTAGAGGAGGATCCTGAGGAGGACCCTATTGATTATCCTGTCGACGGAGGAGACGATGACGATGATGATGATGAGTCATCCGATGACGACGAGGATGATGATGATGATGTTGAGGAGGACGAGGAGGAGGAGGAGCACCCAGCTCCAGCCGACTCTGTCCCACCACTTGTACACCGTGTTACTGCTAGGATGTCTGTCCGAGCTCAGACACCCATATCACTTCCTTCAGATACAGAGGTTGCCAGACTTCTTGCTATACCTACTCCACCACCATCACCACTCTCTCTATGGTCATCACCACTACCTCAGATTCCCTCACTACCACTACCAGTATCATCACCAGTACCTGTATCACCTCCACCACTACCTGCCAGTCCTACTTATCCTTTGGGATATAGAGCCGCTATGATCCGGTTAAGAGTTGAGACACCATCTACTTCCCATCCACTACCATTGAGTACACCACCATCAGGGACACCACACTCCTACCTATACCTTTACCTACTCCATCACCACATTTGCTTCTTCCCTTTACTGTCTGTAGAGCAGGTGTTTCCGAGGTTACATTATCGCCTCAAAAGAGGTTGTGTATTGCTCTAGGTCCGAGATATGAGGTCGGTGAGAGTTTATCTGCTCCCATTGCTAAATCCACTGGAGGCTTTAGAGCAGACTATGGATTTGTTGGCACTTTGGATGATGAGATTAGGTGAGACCCTGAGAGAGAGGTAGGTTATAGGATCATGGATACTTGGGATGACATAGTTGAGGACATGCAGGGGATACCAGCAGTTACTGATGTGGCAGAGCTGAGTCAGCGTATGACAGATTTTGTCACGACTGTCAGACAGGATACAAATGAGATATAAGGGAGACTGGACGATGCACAGGATGATAGACTATTGATGAGTAGTCGGCTCAACATGCAGTATAGAGACAAACGTGCTCATGCTCGCACTGCTTAACTTATGGAGAGAAAGGCCAGACTTTCCCGTGAGGCCTGAGGACGGTCAATGGATGCTAGTGACACCGCCCGTTCTGAGGTGAGAGCACTAAGGACTACTGTATTAGCACAGCAGACGGAGTTTGCAGCCTTGCGAGCAGCAGACCGCGCTCGACAGGTACAGCTTATGGAGACACTGAGACTGATGAGTACACTTCATACACAGATGACAACACTGCAGGGACAGCAGGGACCCGCTAGAGGTCCAGCACAGCCCGAGGTACCAGAGGAGGCTGGTAGTTCTTCTTAGAGTTGTTACATTGTAGCTATGTTGTTTAGCCTACTAAGTATTACGGGTAACTCCCGGCTAGTAAGGCTCTAGGTTGTATATTCTTTATCTTGTAACCTAATGGTAGGGATCATTTTGTATCTGAACCGATCATGTATGTTTCCAGATTATATATGGAAGGGATATATTATGTCATGTCTGTAATCGAATTTATTATGAATGAATGTCAATTTAGTTACACCATTGTTAATTTCAATTCAGTTGTATATTTCATTGTGTGATGTGATCTCACTTTACTTATTGTGCATATGTCATGTCATGGTTATGATTTTATGAAATCTATCTGGTATTATATTTTCTGTATTAGAAGATAATGGCACAAAAGAGCCACAAGGTCAACACCCCCACAATAACTACACCACATCAGTCACCAATGCACAACTTAAATTTGATCGATTAAGCGTTGCTGATGCCTGACAGAAGCCGAAATGGTGATGACAGCCATAATTCAGGCACGGTAAGGAGACAAGCTCCTCATGCTCGTGAGTGCACTTACCCAGACTTCATGAAATGCAAACCCCTATATTTTAAGGGTACTGAAGGAGTCATCGAGTTGACTCAGTGGTTTAAAAGAATGGAAACTATGTTCCGTGTAAGCAACTGCTTTGTGGAAAACCAAATCAAGTTTTCCACTTGTACTCTTCTTGGAAGTGCTCTAACATGGTGGAACTCCCATGTTAATACTGTTGGTCACGATGTTGCTCATGCAATGACTTGGACAAACCTGAAAAAGAAGATGACTGACAAGTACTGCCCAAAGGGTGAGATTAAGAAGTTGGAGGTTAAGATGTAGAATCTTAAGGTTAAAGGTACCTATGTGGTAAGCTATAACCAACGTTTTCAAGAACTGACATTGATGTGTGCTAGGATGTTTTCTGAAGAGTCAGACAAGATTGAGAAATATGTCGGTGGTTTTCCCGACATGATTCACAGAAGTGTAATGGCATCTAAGCCAAAAACCATGCAGGATGCAATTGAATTTGCTACTGAGCTGATGGACAAGAAGATCCGCACTTTTGCTGAACGACAGAGTGAAAACAAAAGAAAGCAAGATGATAACCAACAACAACAATAACAACAGAACAAGAGGCAGAACACTAGCATAGCTTATGATGTAGGGTTTGGTGAGAAGAAACCTTACGGAGGATCTAAACCTTTGTTCTCAAAATGAAACTATCACCATGACGGTCAATGTGGTCCAAAATGTCACAAGTGCAATAGAGTTGGCCATCTGGCTCGTGACTGTAGGAGTACTGCAAATGCCAACACTGCTAACAACCAAAGGGGCACTGGGGCAGGTCAGAAACCTACTTGCTATGAATGTGGAGCCCAGGGACATTTCAAGAGGGATTGTCCAAAACTGAAGAACAACAACCACGGTAACCAAGGTGGAAATGGCAATGCTCCAGCGAAAGTGTATGCGGTAGGCCGTGCAAGGACAAACCCAGACTCAAACGTCATTACGGGTACGTTCCTTCTAAACAACAGCTATGCTTCTGTCTTATTTGATACTGGTGCCGATAGAAGCTTTGTGTCTACTGCATTTAGCTCCCAAATTGATATCACACCATCTACCTTAGATCATTATTATGATGTTGAACTAGCTGACGGGAGAATAATTAGGTTAAACGCTATCATTCGGGGTTGTACACTAAATTTCCTAAATCACCTATTCAACATAGACTTAATTCCCGTAGAACTTGGTAGTCTTGACATCATTATCGGTATGGATTGGTTGGCGAAGTACCAAGCTGTCATCGTTTATGCCGAGAAAATCGTTCGTATTCCCTGGGGAAATGAAACGTTGATTTTTCGCGATGACGGAAGCGACAAGGGAAATGAGACTCGTTTGAACATCATCTCATGCACTAAAATGCAGAAGTAAATGCTAAAAGGATGTCCTATCTTTTTGGCACATGTTACTACAAAGGAGACTGAAGACAAGTCGGAGAAGAAGCGATTTGAGGACGTACCGATCGTTCAAAATTCTCCTAAAGTATTTCATGAGAACTTGTCGGGTCTTCCACCGACTCGACAAGTGGAATTCAAAATCGATTTGATACCTGGTGCTGCACCTGTAGCACGGGCACCTTATCGGTTGGCCTCGTCCGAAATGAAAGAATTACCGGACCAACTGAAGGAACTATCCGACAAAGGCTTCATAAGACCCAGTTCCTCACCTTGGGGAGCTCCGGTCTTGTTTGTCAAAAAGAAGGATGGATCGTATCGGATGTGCATCGACTACCGAGAGTTGAACAAGCTAACAGTGAAGAATCGTTGTCCACTCCCAAGGATTGACGATTTATTTGATCAACTACAAGGATCCAGTGTTTATTCTAAGATAGACTTGCGATCAGGTTATCTCCAGCTTCGAGTACGGGAAGAAGATATTCTGAAGATGGCATTCAGAACTTGATATGGTCATTATGAGTTCCAAGTTATGCCATTTGGCTTAACGAACACACCAGCGGTATTTATGGATCTCATGAATCGGGTGTGCAAGCCATATTTGGATAAGTTTGTGATTGTATTTATTGACGATATCCTTATCTACTCCAAGAACAAGAAGGAACACGAAGAACATCTTAAAGCAATTCTGGAATTGCTTAAGAAAGAGGAGTTGTACGCTAAATTCTCTAAATGCGAATTTTAGCTTCCCAAGGTACAATTTCTCGGCCACGTGATTAATAGTCAAGGCATTCACGTGGATCCCGCCAAGATCGAATCCATTAAAGATTGGGCATCTCCTAAAACACCAACGAAGATTTGGCAATTTTTAGGTCTTGTTGGGTATTATCGAAGATTCACTAAAGGATTTTAGAAGATCGCCAAGTGAATGACCAAGCTTACTCAGAAAGGAGTTAAGTTTGATTGGGGTGACAAACAAGAAGCAACGTTTCAACTGATTAAGCATAAGTTGTGTAGTGCACCAATTCTGGCTTTACCTGAAGGAAGCAAAGATTTCATCGTATACTACGATGCTTCGATCAAAGGTTTAGGTGTTGTGTTGATGCAAAGAGAGAAGGTGATTGCGTATGCATCACGCCAATTGAAGATTCATGAGAAGAACTATACGACACATGATTTGGAACTTGGAGCAGTAGTGTTTGCTTTAAAAATATGGAGACAATATCTGTATGGAACCAAGTGTACGATATTAACAGACCACAAGAGTTTACAACACATTCTTGATCAAAAGGAGCTGAACATGAGGCAACGTTATTTGTTAGAGTTGCTCAGCGATTATGATTATGAAATACGTTACCACCCGGGGAAAGCAAACGTAGTGGCCGATGCCTTAAGCCGTAAAGAACGAAATAAGCCATTACGGGTTCGAGCCTTAGTCATGACTATTGGTTTGAATCTTTCGAAACAAATTTTGAATGCTCTGACTGAAGCACGGAAACCAGAGAACATCAAGAACGAAGATGTTAGAGGTATGTTGATTGAAAATTTAAAGGATCCAGAGAAACTTAGAACAGAAAAGTTAGAACCCCGCGCAGATGGAACTCTATGCTTAAATGGTAGGAGTTGGTTACCCTGTTATGGCGATTTAAGGACTGTGATCTTGCACGAGTCCCACAAGTCAAAATACTCTATCCATCCGGGTTCTAACAAGATGTATCAGGACATGAAAAAGCTATATTGGTAGCCCAATATGAAGGCTGACATCGCCACCTACGTTAGCAAATGTTTGACATGTACTAAGGTCAAGGCTGAACACCAAAGGCCATCAGGTTTGTTGATGCAACCAGAGATACCTCAATGGAAGTAGGATAATATCATGATAGATTTTATCACGAAGCTTCCTAAGTCGTCGCAAGGTTATGACACCATTTGGGTGATTGTTGACCGACTTACTAAATCCGCAATCTTCGTACCAATAAGGGAAACCGATCCCATGGAAAAATTATCAAGAATGTACCTGAAAGAGGTAGTCACGAGACATGGAATACCAGTCTCGATCATCTGTGATCGCGACCCTAGGTTCGCGTCAAATTTCTGGAGATCACTTCAAAAGGCTTTGGGTACGAACTTGGATATGAGTACTGCCTATCATCCATAAACTGACGGACAAAGCGAGAGGACTATTCAAACTCTCGAGGATATGTTGCGTGCTTGTGTGATCAACTTTGGAAAGGGTTGGGTTAACCATCTGCCATTAGTCGAGTTTTTATATAACAATAGTTATCAAGCTAGCATTAAGGCTGCACCGTTTGAAGCACTTTACGGTTGAAAGTGTCGTTCACCTGTTTGTTGGGCCAAGGTTGGAGAAGTTCAACTCACTGGTCCAGAAATATTGCAAGAGACAACCGAGAAAATCATTCAGATCAAGCAAAGAATTCAAGCTGCTCGTGATCGACAAAAGAGTTATGCCGATTTAAAGCATAAGCCTATGGAATTTCACGTTGGAGATAGAGTAATGCTCAAGGTTTCGCCTTGGAAAGGAGTAGTACGTTTTGGAAAACGGGGGAAGCTAAACCCCATATATGTTGGACCTTTCAAAGTATTAGAAAAGGTTGGAGCCGTTGCTTACAAGCTTGAACTTCCTCAAGAGCTGAGCAGGGTTCACAATTCATTTCATGTATCCAACTTAAAGAAGTGCTATGCTGACGAACCATTAGCCATTCCATTAGATGGACTCCATATTGATGACAAGCTTCATTTTGTTGAGGAACCAGTAGAGATCATGGATCGTGAAGTTAAACGACTGAAACAAAGCCGTATCCCAATTGTCAAGGTTCGATGGAACTCCAGGAGAGGTCCGGATTTTACATGGGAACGTGAAGACCAATTCCGGAAGAAGTATCCACACCTCTTCACAAAGACCGCACCGTCGTCAAGTGCTGCATGTTAAGCCTTGAGGATAAGTCTCACTTAACGAGGGAAGAATATAACACCTCGTGTTTTAGGGTCATTGTACAACGTCAATAAATTCACTATTTATTTTTAGTCTTGTACGCGTTTGCTTTTAATTGAAATCGTTAAGTTAAATCGCGTAAGCTAAAAATTATCATTCAACGTAAACGGGCATCAAACAATTAAATATTTACGTCAAGCAAGTGTTAGATAATTATTTAGAGTATAATTATTAACTTTGCACATTTTATTTTTATTGGTTACGTAAAGTATTTATGTTTCGCGATAAAATACGTTTAGGCATACCCGGAACCACCAAAACTTTTTTACGCTTCAACAAATACCCACAATCGTACCCAATACTCAAAAATTACAAAAGTTCATCATATATATGTATATATGGCCGATGTGGAGATGAAAATACAAAGATATTTCTAGTTCAATCACTCTCCTTGAATTCATGGGATGATACTCATCTTAGGGAACCAAGAGCTCACATCTTACTCGCCCTAATAGTGAAATGGACCAACTATTCCCTAGAAATCCTCCTTATGTCTTAGACTTTCTCATATGGTCTTTGACTAGTCTTCATAATATATAAGGCATGTACTAGTAGAAGTAACACATACACTTCACATTTACATAGCAAAAACTCTCTCATTCTCTCTTTCTTTTGCTCCCACCCACGGCTCAACACAAAACCCTTAAGAAATCCATACCAAATTTATTTACCACATTTCTAAGCATTCCTACAACATATCTAAGGTATCCTAAGGTGTTTAGAAGGTTTGGTTTGGAGTTTACAAGTGTTAAAGCAAGGAGGTTCAAGATTAGGGTTTACTTGGATTTAGGGTTTTCAAGGTGTTGAAAGCTAGGGTTTGTTTGCTAAACAAGGGTTTAGGCATTGTTATTCATCATCTTACATCATATTAAGGTTACCTAAAAACCTTAATCTCTTTACATTTGTGATTTTATGCATATATGATGTTTGTATAGTAATCACCATCTAAGAAACTTATTTACTTGTAAAATGGATTTTTTACTTGTGATCATGGTTTGGTAAACTTTTTCATGTGATATATTAATGTTATGATCATGTTATAAAGCAATTATATACACTATATGAGTGTTGGTTAAATTATATAAAGTATATATAAGTAAATGGTATGAAAAGTTACTTATTAAGGATTATGAACAAATGAGCATGTAGACTTATGAATCTTGTGATTCTTGGACATATTGTGGACTTGTACACTAGAGGACTATAAAAATATACAAGGTTGTGTATTGATCACATTAGAGGACTTGTAACTAGGTGACTAAACTAAAAAGTTACAAAACCAAGTTTAAAACACATTTTAACAAAAACCTTAAATGTTTCTGTTTTAATTCAAAAAATAACCTATTGATTTTATATTTTTATAAAATACTAAATCTCATGAGGATTCCAAATATTTAAGAAACTTGAAAAACCGATTTATAACGAAGGAGATACGTAATTTACAAGTTATACGATAATAAACGCGTTTATAAAAGAAATTTTATAAAAACTTATTACAAACCACTTATAATATAAATGAATGATTATTTTTCTTAGATATTTAATATTTTTAGGATTTTAAAACAATAAGAATCATAATTTTTTGATCAATTTTTCTGCGTTTACGATAATTAAAGTTTATAAAAATAATTTTATAAACTATGAATAGTAAAAATCAATATTCATCTCAGATACATTTTGGAAAATACATTAATTAGATAAAACTTATAATTACAAAGACGTGCTCGAAAGAATCACTAAAATCGGATTTAAAACGAATAAGATACGACATTTACGCGTTTACGACGATTAGTTTTATAAAAATAATTTTATAAAAGTATATGAACAGTAAAAAGTATTGTTCACCAGTGGACTTAAAATATGAAAATGTAATATTTTGATAACTCGTCTTAATACGAAAGCGTGGACATAAGAAACGTAAGAATCGGACTTAAAACGATAAAGTTACGCCGTTTTTACTAAAGAGATGTTTATAAACGTTTTTACTTTATAAATATGAATTCAAAAATATGATTAGATGGTGATGTAGCTATAAAGAATTATATATGGTCTAAGTTATTCAAAGTACTTAGTACTCATACAGCTTATAATCAATTAGGTTGCATTCGGGCGTAGTTGTGACGCATTTTGACTCATTTGATTTACATTGATGATTTACTCACTTGAGGTGAGTTCATAGCCCCACGTTTTACATTTATAATGATTTACAAGTTTTGGAGTGAGAAACATATGCATGTTTTACAATTGGACGCAAGTGGACATTTTACATTACGATTACGTGTTTGCCTAAGTAGCGATAACCCTCTAAGCCCATTATCATGAACTGTCAATTACTTGTTGTAAGCGCAAATGTTATAAATAGATCTATATGGGATTGACATCCCCGTTCGGGTGAGTCATGCTCACTGTGCCGGTATGCCAGACAACGAACGTATACCATGTCGGATTTGGGATGTTGCGGGTTAGAACATCATCACGGGCAATTTGGCAATTTATATTGCAATTCATACATGTTGAGCTTCAGTGTCATGAGCTTAGGGAAACATAATCATATTTTATGATGCTTGCATCTGTTGCATTATAATGGGGAAATCTTGCGGTCCTACATTATACATTTTACAAACTTATGGATTCACCAACATTATTGTTGACGTTTTAAGCAATGTTTTCTCAGGAGATCAATAAGGTACAAGACCAGGGATCATTGGTGGTCATTATTTTGGGAGTCGTTTCCATTAAAGATTTGATTGCATTATATTTTGGGGATATATTTGTTATGGACTAAAATCTTTGTATTTTGAACAATGAACAAGTGAAGTTTCGGACTTATGTACAACAATTTATTAAATCCAATGTATCAGTTTTCAATGACTTTTAAATGGTCATTCTTATATATATCTTGTGCTATTGATCTATGAAGTACCACCCCCAGACCCATATTCTGCTGCGAACTAATTTGGGGGTGTTACAATGTTGCTTATTAACTAACTACACCGGTTAGTTAACCCCTATATAAACCCTTTGTTTACTCTCACTTTAAGAGTAAGATACCCATAAAACAACCCGTAGAGCCAACCATAGCGCACTCTTTATAAAATATACCACATAATTGTTTCGTTTATCACTTTACACCTTATGCATACAGTGTTATGATTAAGTTTATTTTACAGTTGCCTACTGCTTTGCTTAAACAGTGTAAGTTTGTATTTCTCGAGTCTTGTGTACAAATACTTTTCTATCTTTGGTACGGTTGGAAGAAAATTTGCAATTGCAATGGGAAGGTATATTATAGCTAGATTACTAATCTAATCATTACATAAACTACAAGCTAAGACTGTTACAACTTGGAAGTGACCGACACTTTTTGTGTTTCCACCAAAACGTGAGGATTGTGAAACTACACCGAGTTTCATAGCATAGTGTTATCAAAAAAAATTAAAAAAATTAGAAAAATCGCAACAAAAAAGAGAAGGAAAGTTTGAAGATAATCGTTTCGCAACTACCGAAGAAATTACTTGAAGGCTTGATTATTCGTTGATACAATCGACGATGTAGAGTATTGTATAAAGTAAAAGATATCGCTACTTACCTTGTAAAGTATGTAAATTATGGGATGATTGGGAAGTTGACCGTTACGAGAACGCCAACTTAGGTTGTTGTTTTTGATCTATGATCAAAACGTTTTAAATAGTTGTGCCTTTATCATGGTAACTGTTGGGAAAAAGTATCTAGCAACTTGTATTTTAGACTTAATCTATTTGTTTCATAACTTTTATTTAACAACAATTTAATTCCCTTTCCTAATCATTAACCATGAGTTTTACGCGAATGAGGATGTGATCGAGCGTGCATGTCTATTCTGTCGTTACGGCCATGTATGCATGTCTCAGCTGCCTTGTTGGTTTATTACTATTGGTGAAAGTTAGAAGATACATACCCTATATTACTCTACTCTTCCTACTCTTTAGCTTATTCGAGGTGGGGGTGAGCAGTCACATGTGTCTATCCCGTCGTTACGGGTGTGTATGTGTGGTCTTTGTCGCCCTTCTGGAATATTGGTATCGATAAAGATTAGTTAGAGTAATCAACCCTAAGCCTTATCTTAAAAACATATATTCACCTTTATAAACTTGTTACTCCTTAGCTTTAGCGATGGAGATGTGTATCCTTGCCAAGATTATGATAGAATACTCGTCATGACCGAGCAATTGAGCGAATTAGTTAGATGTTACCACATAGATTAGTTAAGTGATTTGAGTGTTTTCATCTTCCTATTTCGTGAGGTGATTGGTTGTGTACTTATAATAGATCAAATAAATGCTTTAACGGAAAATATCCTTAGGGATACATTTTATAAACTTCTAAAGGCTACTTGAGGACAAGTAGGATTCAAGTGGAGGGATATTTGATGACATTAAATAACGTCTATTTTAGAGCATCATTTATCTCGTCTTTATTACTCATTTTACATTCTTTTATATAAGAATTGATACTTAATAAATTATATTTATTATTTGCAGTAAATATCGAGTATATGGTAAAAGTTAGTGAAAAGGCACGCATTATGGAGCATAAACGAAGAGTTCAAGAAAGTCTACAAATTCTGACAACCTATACGGCGTCTCATTCTAAAAGTATACGCCGTATCCTAGACTTTGACGAACTTAAAAACCATTGCCTGACTTTGAAGAATACGCCGTATCCACATCAACGATACGCCGTATATAATACTTTGGTCAACGAAGAAGAACAAACTTGTTTTACCCAATACGCCGTATCTGTCAAGAAGATACGCGTGTTCGCGCCCTAATTTTACATGCATTGGTGAATGTAGTTTAGTGGTCATGAACAAATAGAGATAAAATGGAGACCTTGTGAGCCAACAGTTTAAAGACACGGGAAGTGACAAGAATTAAAATATCAAAGAGCGAAAGATTTAAACACGTGCAATGTTTTGGTCATAACTTCTTCGTCCGAGCTCCGTTTTAGGTGATTCAAAAGGCCACGGAAAAAGAAAAATGATGTCTTTATTTTTATGACATAAAATACCCGAAATTCCAGAGATAGCTCGTGATTCAACTTGTTGGAACAACCAACTCATGGTTATTAATGATTTAGCCCAATGTATCTCATTAAAGTTTTAGCCCAATTTGTGTTATTAAAATCTAGCCCAAATATTATGTGATTTAGAAGACCATTAAGGTGGGCTAGCTGATGTTCATAATCAAAACAGAAAGAAAATAAAAAAAAGGCCACGATGGGCCTTTGTTTGGATGACAAGAAAGAAAAAAGGGTTTTGATCCCTTTTTGTTATATATATACCACTCGTTCCACACATCAAAGAGGAGAAGAAAAGGAGATCATGCAAAATAGTATGCGATGAGAAAGAAAAGAAGAATAGAAGTTTTTGCGAAGCGGCTCAATCCATAGGAAAACTCTTGTAATCTCTACACTCCACTATACGCTTTTCATTATTATAGTTTAATCGTTCATCCTATGATTTCGTGTATTGTTACAATGACATTGGCTAATACCTTAGGTAATTAGCCATGTTTATGATAAAATTTTGTTTTTGATTTTTCTTTATATCGTATTGTTCATTATTCTTGCATGTTGATTATGTTTATCTCTTCATACCCATTTATGTACTATAATTATGTTTTTTTCCTATCATTCAACAGGATCTAGTCCTAACATATTTTAATGCACTTGCAAAAAAAAAAATGAAAAAAAATGTGATGTTATCTTCGGTGTTGTTTGGGCGTCAGGCTAAGAGTCCGGATAAAAACATATAAATATAGTTTCCTAGATAAATTATAATCAACGTGTTGAGCTTTAATGCGGATTAGGTTAATTAAGACAGGATCAACTAAGCGACAAACCTCGAGTCTAGGAGAAGATCCACCTAACTTTGGAATGATATACCACAACGCATTAAACAATCATTGCACGAATAACAATCAAGGCATACTATTAGATTAAACCGGCTAATTAACGTTTTCCTCACTTGACTGCTTCTCAATCTTTTTATTTATCACTTGGTGCATTATTTGTTACAACCTGAGGATAATAAGAATTAAACACTGCGGTCTCTCAAGGCTGAACCCCCCTCTTTCACATTAGTTAGGTATAATTAGATTTAATTAGATTAATTAGGTTAGATTAGTACTAACCCTGGATAAATAAAATTACCAGATAGAATTCAAGAGTTTACTTCCACTCTGTTAGTGATCGACTCCAACTTACCAAACAAACTACAACAATTAACCGGGTACAATGCCCGTTAAAGTGTTGTTTTTAGGTATAGTCGGCATAAAATAAATAGTAAAACTTGATACATAAATAACACCTACATAATGACACATCATGTTTATTGAGATAATTAAGAAGAATGATGATTCCCGC
Source organism: Tanacetum coccineum (assembly GCA_026074375.1). Lineage (NCBI taxonomy): Eukaryota > Viridiplantae > Streptophyta > Magnoliopsida > Asterales > Asteraceae > Tanacetum > Tanacetum coccineum. Next base: position 52,885 of record BQNB010024775.1, read on the forward strand.
AAGGTAGAACCCGAAGTAGGTGAAAATGTAGAAGCAGGAGAATTAGAGGTGGAGTATTTTGACATATTTCCAACTAGAAGCAAACTAGCATATCATAAGTACCTAATGAGTGGCCCAATTCCTTCAATATATCTGAGAAACCCCATCATCATAGAAGGATGTTTGTCAAACCTTAAAATACCATGCAACATTAGACATGTGCATGTGGAAAAGCCTACATAGATCTTTACTCCCTTCTGAACGTCATGACTCGAATGTTGTACAATTATATCATGAAAATAAAACTTGACCCTAGGGGTGATCCAAATAGGGGAGTAAGCAATTTCATAGGAAGGATTAAGGGAATGCACGTCTTTATAGGATACTTCACTTATGTCATAGACTTCATGATTGTTGAGGATATTAGTTCAATCATAAACCCTAGGTTGTCGCAAGTAGTACTAGGAAAGCCCTTTGTTGAAATGTACAATATGACTCATGACCTATCTAAAGGAGTAGTGAGATTCACAAACGGAACCAATAAAATTGCCTAAAAGATGTCCCATAAGATAGAACAATACAACTCGTTGTCAGACTTAGAAAAAGAGTACACAAAGTAAGTCTACCTTAGGAACGAGGAGGACAAAAGAAAAGGAGTGGAGTACGTGATGAGCAAAATATTAGGGTTTTACAAAGAATGTCTAGAGCTTGGACCTGAATATTTGACTGGAGTTGCAGATGAAGGAGAAGTCACGTAAGAACGTGTGACTTCGAGTCTAGCTACAAGACAAATAAATAAAGAAAAGCGCTTTTTGGGAGGCAACCTAATATTTATTTTTTCCGCATTTAGAAGTGTCTTGTGTTTTAGTTCTTCTCGTTTATTCTTTTATGTTTGAATTAATTTATGATCATGCTTTGTTTTGTTTGTAACTTCGTCTTATTTACAATCAAAGGTATTTTGCATCAAATAAGTGCAGGAGAAAATATCCGGTTTATAATAACCAATTCAAACATTTAAAATAAATTGTTTAGATTAATTCGCGTCAGTTTCGAGTTATATGATTGTAATGATTAATCTCAGGTTTTATGCAGTATTTTATGCAGGAAATAACTAATAAAATTGCGTGCAGAAACATTTTCAAGAAAAACGAAGAAGATATTTTCACAGACGCTGGAGACGGCGTCAGGATTAATCCTGACGGCGTCACGCCCCGAGCCATGTGAAAATTCGAAAATTTTCAATTATTTTCGAAAAATAAATTGTACAATATCTAAAATTTGTAATTTTCTTGTAAACCTGCAGAAACCTATGATTATATCATCACTTTCATCCTATCTATATTGCTTTCATAGAGTCAACCCTAAAGTTTCGTTGTGTATGTTGGGATCTCAGATTTGATGATTACAAAACTAAATATGCAAGATTGAAGAAAGATGAAACAACAAGGGACTTAATGTGAAATATTAAGTTAGCTTCCTATGTAAGCTAGATTTTCTTGTAAACCCTCTATATAAAGGGTCATATGCGTTTGGTTTAGATCATCCATCCATAGCATAGTCGACTAATGAGAGTCTAATAGTAAAGGTGTGTGTGTGTACACCATAGTTAGTAGTTAATTAGTAATAGACATATTATAGATGTCTATGTAGTAGTTAGTAACCCCAAGTTATAGTTGGGGTAATAGGGAAAACGTTCAATGAAAAACCTTGTTCATAACTTTGATTGTGTTCTTTATTATTCCGCTGCGTGTTATCAATCATTGTTATTATATCCTAGATGGGCAAATCGATTCTCAACATGTGGTATCAGAGCCTCGTGGCTCTCGATCTAGGATCTACAAGGTTTTAAAGAAATCCTAAAAACCTTAATTTTTCAAGAAATCGATTTGTGGTTAAAAGTTTTATGGGGTTTTGAAGTTTAAATGATATAACATGATTTATAATCGTCCTCTCTACCTTAATTGGTATGCAATACAATTTATGAATCATTGTTACTATTAAGGGTTTTCTTTACATCAAATTTGGTTTTCGTTTTCGGTAAAAAGGGTGAATTTCGATAAAATTACAAACTCTAATTTGGTAAAGAAGAAATCAATTGTTCTATTATACCAAATGATCTAGGGTTTTTCAGCAATTATCTCTTGTTGATCGATACTTATTGGGTTTGCTGGTTTTCTTTCATCACCCTCAACGAACACATTAAACCCTAATTGGTTTTTAGGGTTTCGGAGATATTGTTTAATCTATTGAGTTCGTTGGTCATCAATGGGAAATCATGGCTGTTGTGGAATGCTTTCTTGTATACTATTTAGATCCATGGTGATTTGCTCTTTAGTAATGAACACCTAGTTATCCTAGGGTTTATACTTTCTTCTCCTTGGATCTGATGATTTTTAGAGCATGGTTTGATGATCGTCTATATTGCTTGTACATGCTTGTAATGTTTTGGATCAGGATCTGATGGTACAAGGTTCAACAGGAACAGTAACAGCAGGTCTGATGGAGATATTGATGTGAGTTCCAAAGGTTTGATGTTACAACAGCAGGTACTATCAAAGGATGTCGCAGCAGGTATTGATTTTAAGATAGAAATAGCAGACGCGGGTCTTAGTAATACTAACTGGTAACAAAATTATTAATACTGCTGTTGAACGTGGTATTTATAGTTACTATTGTTGTGTTTTGATATTTGTCAAGAGAAGCTGCATATCAATTAAAAGAAAAGTTTAAATTGTCTGGCACCACAGTAGATTATACAGGTCATGGGATGCGTGAAATAAGGAAGAATAGCAGGATTGATGGTATCCGAATATTATGGAGGTTTTGGTTATGAAATGCATCAGTTGTGATATCCTAATTTGTAGGAATTCTTTTCTGATTAGACGTGGATTATGAAAGCTGTTGTGGGTTATGATACGATGAGAAAATTCCTAAGTATTAGGGATTGATATTCTTATATCCCTAACTTTTTGGTGGATCACGATTATAATGTTGGACGTGGATTGGGTATGATTTATAAAACCCTGATTTTTAGGGATTACATCTCTTCCCATATATATGTTAGGCGTGGTTTTTGGTTGGCAGGCATGGACGTGAATTTATGGAGTTATACAGTTTTGGTTGCTAATTTTTCGGGATTGCGTAATAACTTCCATACTTATATTAATACTACCCATAAATAGTTAATCCTGCTTGTACATGTTTGAATTAATACTGGCCGGAGTTAAGGTTAAGAGTTAATTCTGCTTGTTGTTGGGTTAATACTGCTTGCCAAATGTTTGTACTGCCAGAATCGTCCGACAAAGCAGTTTGTACTGCTAGGCTTGTCCGATATCGGACAGTATTTGGTTTTTGGATGGATTTGGATCTTGGACAGAACTATTTTTCAAATAGTTTATTCTTATTGATTTATGGCTCGTTTTGGAGATTTATTGAAAAAGTGATTACGAAGACGATTGATTATCACTTATTTGATGTTGTAGTTGAGTTTCACAGATGCGTGTTCTTATCATATCTTAAAGTCGTGTTTGTAGCAGGACATTGACTTTAAAGATAACTTGTTCGTGCTTATAATGGTGTGACGAAGACTTGTCAAAATCTAGCAAAGGTGTGTGATTTTTCTTATGGTGCTTAATGCTCACATTTGCTATCACTTAGTATGTGTCTCATAGAAGATGAGGATTTTGTCAAGAGGTTGCGGTCTACTTATATTTCACAGATTTATTTATAAGTTCGACGTCACATGGATAGTGCAAGACATAAGACACAAGTTTGGGAGATTCAACTTCTTCATCAAATTCGTTATACTCAGTTTTCTTCATCAGTGATCACTACATAGAGCCTACAGAGTTTGAGATTCAAGAGATGGTAAACATATTGGTTTCAGGGGAAGCTTATTGATTAAATGTTTAACTATCTACATGCACCACTTGAGGGGAAGTGTTTGGTCAAATATTCTACAGGATAATGATTAGGAAACATATTAATGTGGTTTAATGTAATTTAAATAGTTTCCTTATCTATTGATTTACTTCCTTTGTAAGTCATGATCTCTCCCTATACAAAGAGATCATAGACATAGGTTTTACATATCCATCCATAGAGTCGACTGATGAGAGTCAAATAGTAAAGGTGTGTGTGTACACCATAGTTAGTAGTTAATTAGTAATAGACATATTATAGATGTCTATGTAGTAGTTAGTAACCCTAAGTTATAGTTGGGGTAATAGGGAAAACGTTCAATGAAAAACCTTGTTCATAACTTTGATTGGTAGTTAGTAACCCCAAGTTATAGTTGGGGTAATAGGGAAAACGTTCAATGAAAAACCTTGTTCATAACTTTGATTGTGTTCTTTATTATTCCGCTGCGTGTTATCAATCATTGTTATTATATCCTAGATGGGCAAATCGATTCTCAACAGTGTATATCATTATCCCACCGATTTTACGCCGGGTGTAGTTTTCTTTGTCTTTGATTTACAGGTTATATTTGATGAGAAGAAGCAGGAAGTTCTTAGGAAGTTTCATATGACGATTCTTGGAGGATGATTTAACCAGTTATCGCATGTTTCTTCTCCATTATTGAGCAAACCAGGGGAGTACTAGTTTCTTTAGCTTGTTTTCTTTTCCCTTTATTCGTTTTACGGGTACTTTTAAAGAACATTGAGGACAATGTTCAATATAAGTGTAGGGGGAAATAAGCCTTAGAAACTATTCCTTCAATTGCCATTTGCTTTGTCCTTAAAATAATGGGTAATATATCGAAACATAGCATAGACGGTAATTTTAACCCAAATTTAAATTTTTTTATGACATATCTTGACGAAAACCGAGTATTAATAGTGTCTCATGGATAGGAATATATATGACTAGCACAAAAACCCTCATAATTCCACCCCCAAAATGTGAGGTTCGCCTTTAGATCTATAGGAATTTGGGTTTCCATTTTTGATACCCAAGATAGTTTATACCTTTAGCTTTCTCGAGTTAAGGTTCGAATGCAGTCATATGGGTCTATTCCGTCATTACAGATGTGTACGTATGGTCTTTGTCGCCTTTTCTGGAGCATTGGTATTGGTATTAAATTATATGAGTGTGCCGGTAGTGTATTAAATTCTAGAACTTGCTTTTGTGATGCATCCCGAGACTGCATAGTGAGTATAGGATTTGCTAGATAAGAGGCACTAGGATTAACCCATGTTCTTAGGAAGTTTCATATGACGATTCTTGGAGGACGATTTAACCAGTTATCGCATGTTTCTTCTCCATTATTGAGCAAACCATGGGAGTACTAGTTTCGTTAACTTGTTTTCTTTTCCCTTTATTCGTTTTACGGGTACTTTTAAAGAACATTGAGGACAATATTCAAAATAAGTGTAGGGGAAATAAGCCTTAGAAACTATTCCTTCAATTGTCATTTGCTTTGTCCTTAAAATGATGGGTAATATATCGAAATATAGCATAGACGGTAATTTTAACCCAAATTAAAAAAAAATTATGACATATACCGACGAAAACCAAGTATTAATAGCGTCTCGTGGATAGGAATTTATATGACTAGCACAAAAACCCTCAGAATTCCACCCCAAAAATGTGAGGTTCGCCTATAGATCTATAAGAATTTGGGTATCCATTTTTGATACCCAAGATAGTTTATACCTTTAGCTTTCTCGAGTTAAGGTTCGAATGCAGTCATATGTGTCTATTCCGTCATTACGGATGTGTACGTATGGTCTTTGTCGCCTTTTCTGGAGCATTGGTATTGGTATTAAATTATATGAGTGTACCGGTAGTGTATTGAATTCTAGAACTTGTTTTTGTGATACATCCCGAGACTACATAGTGAGTATTAGGATTTGCTAGATAAGAGGCACTAGGATTAACCCATGTTTTGGCGTCTACGCCACCTGTATTTGTCCTTTGTGTACCACACGAATTCAGAAGGAAAGTTCAAGTATGTAAGGTGTCTTCCGTCCGTGTGATGATAATTATAGTCTATCCACTCTGTTAGGGTAGTCTTCTTTTTATGAGGGTTGACAGCAACTGATTTAAGTCTGTCTTTACCTCTGAAAATGACACGTTGCATGTTTTGTAGGTGCAACATGAAGTTAAAAGAGTTCAACATTCATGTTTAAGGGAGGATTGTTGGGAATTACGTTTTCCTAACTTAGTACCGACAGTACTAATAGTTAGTACTGATAGTTATAGTTAGTACTGACAGTACAAAATGTTAAGTACTGATCAGTTAGTTAGTACCGATAGTAGAAAATAGTTAGTACCGTTTAAGAGATATGTATGAGATATTTTAGGAAAAGATATGTACGCGTTTTGTAAGCCTGTTAGGGTTTATCCTTGGTCTATAAAAGGATCCCTCTTGGCATAGTTAGATAGACGAACTCAAAATATCTCATAGCAAAATCATATCTCATAGTTAGTAATCTGTAACCATTCAAAGCAGATTAATAGAAATTATTATTTAGTTCTTTATTGTTTTTCTTAGTACTTGTGTTAAGATTCCGCATTAACACATAGTATTCATAATCAGTGTTTCTACATAGTCAACTGTATTTATACATCTTGGCTATCATCCTTAATAGGCTGCAGAGATCTATTCAACATGGGACTCACATAAAACATTGTACACAACTGTCTATTGTATAGGACGACATAGCCATTGTCTAATTCGACATTTTATTTCATGGTAGTGACACCTGCATCTCTTCTCTAATAGTGCATGGACCCATCTTTGTCAATGTATGTGCGGTTGTAGTATTCTTTCGGAAAATGCTTCGTGCATTGGTACATGTGGTTTACTCTTAAACAAATTACGTATGTAACTCCAAACACTCCACTTTTTTATGAATGAGATAACCTGGAAAAAGATTGAAACTTAGAGAACAAGAAATCCATGTAAATCTGTAAACAGATTATTACTTGGTCAACAAGGAATCTAAGTCACAGCAGAATTTTCTTATGCTTATCTTTATTTGCTAATTAGGATTAGTATGCAATTAGGATACCTTTTACTTTTAGTCAGATAAGAATTTGGATTCTTAGGTCTAAATAAACCATGTTCCAACATTCTGTATGCATTCAATTTTCATTAATAAATCTCAATTCAACTTTTGTTCTTCTCTATCAGTGAAGTCAAGAATATATCAGGTTATTTGCGACTGTAACTTTCCTGTTCATTAGCGTTTGATGTGAACAAATCAATCAGCCTTCCGCTGTCCTACTTCAGGTGGTATCAAAGCCAGGTTTTTAATTTGGGTCTCTCCCAAATTGACATCAGGTGTAACACCCCCAAATTGGGTCGCAGCGAAATAAGGGTCCGGGGCATGTTACTTCATAGATCAATAACACAAGATATATATAGAACGACCAAAAAGTCATTTTAAAACTGATACATTGGATTTAACAAATATTTGATACAAATAGCCCGAAGCTTTAACTTGTTCCTTATTATTATTACAAAGATACTGGTTCA